>SJYA01005236.1:6680-33781 GCA_006410615.1 Neotragus moschatus
AGCTGGAATCAAGATTGCCGGGAGAAATATCAATAACGTCAGATATGCAGATGACACCACACTTATGGCAGAAAGTGAAGAAGAACTAAAGAGCCTCTTATGAAAGTGAAAGAGGAGAGTGAAAAAGTTGGCTTAAAACTCAACATTCAGAAAACTAAGGTCATGGTATCCGGTCCCATCACTTCACAGCAAACAGATGGGGAAACAGTGGCAGACTGCATTTTTCTGGGCTCTAAAATCACTGCAGTGGAGAAGGCAATGGCATCCCACTCCAGTACTCTTGCCTGGAAAATCCCATAGATGGAGGAGCCTGGTGGGCTGCAGTTCATGGGGTCGTGAAGAATTGGACACAACCGAGAGACTTCCCTTTCACTTTTCACTTTCATGCACTGGAGAAGGAAATGGCAACCCACTCCAGTGTTCTTGCCTGAAGAGTCCCAGGGACGGGGGAGCCTGGTCGGCTGCTGTCTATAGGGTCACACAGAGCTGGATACGACTGAAGTGACTTAGCAAAATCACTGCAGACGGTGAAATCATTGCAAGTCATTGCAGCCATGAAATTAAAAGACGCTGCTCCTTGGAAGAAAAGCTATGACCAACCTAGACAGCATATTAAAGAGCAGAGACATTACTTTGCCAACAAAGGTCACATATGGATGTGAGAGTTGGACCATAAAGAAAGCTGAGTGCCAAAGAATTGATGCTTTTGAACTATGGTGTTGGAGAAGACTCTTGAGAGTTTCTTGGATTGCAAGGAGATCCAACCAGTCCATCCTAAAGGAGCTCAATACTGGGCGTTCATTGGAAGGACTGATGTTGAAGCTGAAACTCCAATACTTTGGCCACCTGATGCGAAGAGCTGACTCATTGGAAAAGACCCTGATGCTGGGAAAGACTGAGGGCAGGAGGAGAAAGGGACGACAGAGGATGAGATGGCTGGATGGCATCACCTACTCAATGGACTTGAGTGTGAGTGAACTCCAGGAGTTGGTGATGATAGAGAGCCTGGCGTGCTGCAGGCCTGCCCGTAGCACACAACGGAGCTGCAAAGAGTCAGACGCGACTGAACTGAGCTGAACTGAATAGACATGACAGTGCCCTATTCACTGCACACATGTCAATCCATGGGCTTCCAGGTGGCACAGTGGTAAAGAATTCCCCAATGCAGAAGACTGAAGAGGCATGGGTTCAATCCCTGGGTCAGGAAGGTCCCCTGGAGAAGGAAATGACAACCTACTCCAGCATCGTTGCCTGGGAAGTTCACA
This sequence comes from Neotragus moschatus, assembly GCA_006410615.1. NCBI lineage: Eukaryota > Metazoa > Chordata > Mammalia > Artiodactyla > Bovidae > Neotragus > Neotragus moschatus. Next base: position 7,946 of record SJYA01005236.1, read on the forward strand.
GAGGACCCTGGTGGGTCCCAAAGAGTCAGATATGACTCAGCAACAATGTCAATCAGCACGGAAAACCATATTTTCATTTCTTATAGCTTGATTTAAAATATTTCTCAATGTTGCTATGATTTGCATTTCTTTGTTAACTACTAAAGCTGAGAATTTTTTCAGTTTATTATTGTTAAAAATTTTACAAGAACAATCTCATAAGTTTTTTCTGAGGAAGAAAAAAGTACAAGACACATAGAAAAAAAGGAAATTAAGAAGAAAAAAATAAAACAAGCATAAATTTAGAATGTAAATATATAAAGTTCTTAAACTGAAGAATAATTGGGCACTAAAATTCCTAGCCGCTAAAAGCAAACAAGAGAATGTTCTGAACTTTGCTTTGGGAGGGTTGAGGCAAGGGGACAGCAGCATTCAATTCCTCAAAAAAAGCAAAACTTTTTCAAATATTTAATATCTAAAAGTTATTTCTTAGATGGATCTTCATAAAAAGGACACAAACTGACTGAAGGACTATAATCTCATCAACAATAAATCTGATAGAAGGATTTCTTTGCTGCAATTGTGTTTCTTACCTTAAATTTCAAAAATATAAGGAAATAGAATAATTCACTAAACATAGTTTTGGCACATGACACTTAGCTGTTACAGTCATTTCCCAAGTTTCTACTATACTGCTATCTGCAATTCCTACTTCTAGCCATCCATTTTCATCTTGACAAATTTCTAGCATTGAAGGCTTGATCAAACTGAGACAAGCTTATTTACAATTTTTCAGCTTCCTTTATATTTATATCTGAATCTGGGGATATTAACAATATTCAGGCTACTCTGATATCAATAATGGCTTATCTGACATCAACATTCTTCTCAGTCACCTTGTAGGCTTTTATACTTGCAAGAAGAAATAAAATTAGACTCACAAAAATTATTTTGTCTTTCCCTAAATGAGTTTGAAAAAGAAAGCTTTTTTGTTTGGATCAAATGATGTGATATAAACCATTTTACAATAAAATTATCATTTCTTCAGAAAATATTTAGGTCATTTAATGGCCTTTAAGCAATACTGGAATTGATCTGAAACATTTTAACAACCATTAAAAAAAAAATTATCACTGCAAATTCTTTCACTTTTACAATCAAGTTCTCAGAGCTTCCTAAAGGGTAACATATATACAAAGATTCCCCAAAGAAAAGGTCTGCTTTGTAAGAATATGTTCCTATTTTTCTTCTTTCCCAGACCTCTCTAAAGTATAGACATTAAAGCTAAAGATATTTGGACACAAGGACCTGTGGATCAACATCTCATAATCCTATGTTACAATATAAAATGCTTAAATAAATACTGTAGTAAAGTTAATAACCTCAGTATCTTTATATGAGTGAGTTCTTCACAAGAAGAAAGAGAAGTAAGCAGGAAAAGATAAAAGGATGGCAGAAAAGACATTAAGAAACCTTATATACTTCTGAAATTCTGCCTATAAGTCATCACTAATCACAGATCTGGTCATTCATTTTCTTCTCACCCCAACCCAGACCATCTTAAAAAACTGTGAAAACAAATAGAACCTTCACCTAATCCATGGCTCCACTCTACAGATGAAGAAATTTTAGTTCCAAAAGAGTAACATCACCGAAGTGGACAGTGGCAAAAGTGTAGGGGAAACTTCAAAATTCTCACCAAGAAATCAAACATCCTGGCTTCTCATAAAGAATAGTGTGAATATTTAGTGGATGCTGCTCTCACATCTCTCAATCGAGCAAGCACCCCATGTATCTGATGCCAAGTGCATTCTCTTCCTGCTCATGGAGCTGCAATTACCATGGCAGAACAAGGCTTTGCGTTCTCACCACAGCTATGATGTGCTCCAGAGACTTTTTAATTTTTCTAACATCTGCTATTTCATTCTATCATGTTTGTGCTACTTCCTAAAAGATGTTGCTAAAAAAAGCCAAACAGCTCTGTAATAAATAATATTAAGACCCTCTTCTTCTAAAAATGAGGTCCACAGAAAGGAGAAGCTCTTTCTCATTTCATTTTCACTTCCCAGGCCCAAGGTACTACTCTAAAGAAAGCCTTTTCAAAGGATGCTATTACTTCCCACATGCCTATGCCACCGACTTAACAGGTGTGTAGATTAGGAGTTCTCTCTCTCTTTTTTTTAAAGTCTCAGGGCCCCTTTATATACTTAAAAAGTACTGAAGATCCTGTGGTCAAATGCTTAGGATGGCCCCCAAGAATTCCCAACTCGGTATTCATGCCTGCGTAGGCTCCTTCTTCCTCTTGTGTGTGGGCTGAACCAAGTGACTTGCTTGTAACAAACAGAGTATTTCAAAAGGATAAGACCGCTTCTGAGATTAGGTCACCAAGGCTGTGAGTTCTGTCTAACGACTCCTGTCCCGCTAGCACTCTCTAGCTCTTCTTGTGTTTTAGAGCTGATGAAGCAAGCGGAGAAGCTCACATGGTAAGAACTGAGGGGAGCCTCCAGCCTAGAAGGAACCAAGGCCCTCACTCCATCTGTCTGACAGTTAAGGACCTGAGTCTAGCCAACCGCCCTGTGTGTGATCGAGGGAGCGGCTCACCCCCGCACTGGGCCTTCAGATGAGATCATAGCTCTGGCCAACACCTTAACCTTTTGAGAGACTGAGGCAGAGGATCCATCTAAGCCATGCTCAAATTTCTGACACAAAAACGATTCCTTTTCCTTTACATGCTATCGTTTAACCTAAGATGTATTCCCAATCCCAAATCTCCAGAGCCCATATTCTCACACTGGCCCAGCCCTTCAATTCAGCAAGCCTCACAGTGTCCAGCGTTTAGGATTCTCAGAGCCAGGATGAGCAGAACATGGGCAAACGCAGAAGGACTCTACTCTGGGTCAGTTATTAAGGACAGATAAGCAGAGAGCAAAAGAAGTGTTTCTACTAAAATTAACAAAACTTGGAATCTTTCAAAACCTTCTAGGAGCCCAAAGTCTAAGGATTACCAAGAGAAAAATTAAGCAAAAATCTACTTTGCAAAGAATAAAAATTACATGTAACAGTAAACATCATGTTCACTTTACTGTTTTCTTTAATATGAATAAATTATTTCGTCTTCCACAATTTATGGCATATCTACTGACAATATTTTAAAAATTAAAGGAGTCTTAAAATGTGGATAATCAATTCACTTTCTGTATTTGTAATTTTGCATGACGCATTAAAAACGTTAGCACTCGTTCATACTTGCTTTTCTACTATGAGAGTTCAAAGTCATCAAAAGACTTAAATAACATTTAAATTTTTACAGATCCCAAGAAAAAAAATTATGGATTTCATTTTCCAGGCAAAGCGCTCAACAATCTATGTGCATTATCTCATTTAATTCTAAACACAGTTATGTAAGGAAGAATATTTACAGATAATTTCTCAGAATCTAGGTTTTCTTCAGTGCCTAAAATAATGCCTCATATATAGTTAAGCAATGAAATCTGCAGAAGAAAGTTATTGGTCATGTATTCAAACCAATTTGCCAGATTTCTAGGCTACTATTCTTAATTACCATGTGATAGTGATCCAGTTAAAATGCAAAGCCGAGCTGGAAATAGATACAGATGAACATCAGTTACACAGTGGCACTAAAGAACAGAGATCCAGCTTCAACTAAGTGGCACCTCCTCAAAATTCTGAGTCAGATAAACACAGAATTCATTCTGAGAGACTAAGGAGTAAGCGAAAAAAAGAGAATATGCCCATACGTTTGCATATTAATATGTGTAATTGATACAGTTGTCTGAATCTTGTCTATTATGTACAGATATAATATTTATCCTATGTAAAAGCAGGCACCATAAATATATTACTAATGTGAAGTACTGTTTTACAGCAAAACAATTATAGTTTTATAGTTAGCACAAACTCCCAAAAGTTTTGAACTTTTCGTTACTGGATTGGCCAAAAAGTTCATTCGAGTTTTGCATACTTATCTTACAGAAAAACTCAAAAATAAAAATAAATAATTTTATTTACTGTATTTACTGTTGGCTGTGCTGGGTCCGTGCTGCTGCACGGGCTCTCCCTAGCTGAGGCGGCTGCCCTGGCTGTGGAGCCTGGGCTCTAAGTGCGGCTGCCGTGGCCGCAGCGTGCGGGCTCAGTACTCGCGACTCCACCTCCAGAGCACGGGCTCAGTTGCTCCGAGGCATGTGAGATCTTCCCAGATCAGGGATCAAATCTGTGTCTCCTGCACTGGCAGGTGGATTCTTTACCACTGAGCCGCTAGGGAAGCTTCTCAAACAAACTTTTTAGCCAACCCAATACTCTGCTACTAAAAACAAGTAACAATTGCAAATATGAAAACTTGGGTCCTTATAAATTGATTAAGTTGTGGCTTCTGGTTTGGGTTGATTTTACCTACAGCTAACTAAATAACTAAGTAAAAGTTAAGCTATGGAAAAAAGTATATATTTGGTTCTCTATCTCAAGATAAAACCTAGCAAATTCTGTAGCTAGACCATCTTATGAGACATCCTCATTTTCTGCTTCAACATGTCACCATTGTAAGAAAGCTGGTCTTGGGAGTCCTCTGTGATTTGAGTTCTTAAACCAGCAACTTTTCATCTCTTTTGCAAACACCAGCTTTAACAGTCTTTTAGCACCATCAAAAGGGCAAGCAGCTCTTCCGTGAGGTCCAGAACAGAAAACTGGCCACAGACAGGCAGACAGACATACCCACAAACACACACCTTCCAAAGGTCTCCACATTCTATTTTTCTTTTATATCACTGTTCATAGTGCTGGAAGTTTCACCCACGGAATTTATGTTGACTATTGCTAGAAGGCTGAACAACTCAAAACAGATACCTCAACTTCAAAAAGCATTAAATCTATGCTTCTTAACTGATCCAAAATTAATATCTATAATGCTGTATGACAGAAGCAAGCAACACTTAAACATGTAATTATCTCTAAAGCTACTTTGCCACCCAACAGAGAACTTGTTTCTAAAAATATGAAAAAAAAAGTGACTGATAATAACAAAGAATTTCTGCTAAAAAATACCATCCTTAATCAGTCAAATAGAGAAGTCAACTAATGTTGGCTAAAAACTGGAATCAATGCCTTAAACTTATTATAAACTAAGTCTACCACTTTCTAGTTGTTAACTTTGGAAAATTATATGACTTTCTTATACCTTAGTTTCCGCATCTACAAAACAGAGTTATAACAGAATCTGTATCATAGTATCATAGCTGATATAAGGATTAAATGAGATAACTCATGTAGAACACTTAGCACAGTGCCTGGCAGATGGGCCAAAAACAAACTTGATAACTTGTTATTTTATACTACTCAGAACCATTCCATCTTAAGCTAATACTGACGACTGAGGTTGTCTATTAATCCTTCAGCTCACACCAAAAAAATTAGCTGTCAACTTATTTATGCATGCTTTCAAATTCTTGTAACAGCATCACTTCATATGCTGAAGTAACTTTTTGCTGACCTCACTACGGCAACCCACTCCAGTAATCTTCCCTAGAGAATTTCGTGAACAGAGGAGCCTGGTGGGCTGCTGTCCATGGGGTCGCACAGAGTCGGACACGTCTGAAGCAACTTAACATGCATGCATGCTCTGGAGAAGGAAATGGCAACCTACTCCAGTACTCTTGCCTGCAGAATCCCAGGGAAGGGGGAGCCTGGTGGGCTGCAGTCCATGGGGTCGCTAAGAGCAGACTCAACTGAGTGACTTCACTTTCACTTTTCACTTGCATGCAATGCAGAAGGAACTGGCAACCCACTCCAGTGTTCTTGCCTGGAGAGTCCCTGGGACGGGGGAGCCTGGTGGGCTGCTGTCTATGGGGTCGCACAGAGTCAGACACGACTGAAGCACCTTAGCAGCAGCAGCAGTACTATGTCTACTGCCCAGCAGTAGCTAGCTTTCTGATCCTTGCTTTTTAAGTAAAATAATTATTTCACTTGGCACTAGAAGGAGGCGTCTGTAGACCACTTGGAGACACACCTATAAGAAAAGTGAGTTATAATGGAAGAGACAGTTCTGCTAAGGTTATTGCTTTACGGTGGCCAACAAGGTAAATGATTAAAACAGGAAAGGAGGAGGAGAGATTAACTGTTATCTCCTGGGTGACAGTTTCATTACAAAACAAGGAACCCCTAATGCAAAAGTTCCAGAAGTTGAGTTCTGAATCAGAATAGATATTCCCATAAATGTAAAGCTGAAGAATTCTGGGGGAGGGCTTCAAACTATTGCAAAAAGGACCTTCATCAGGATGGTGGGAGCATGTATTAAAGATGTTTGTGCAGGAGTACAAGAAAAAGTGAGTTAATAGTTGACTTTCAATTATCTATGAGACACTTTATCTAGGAACAAATTAACAATCACTACAGTTCATAGTTGCAAACGGTTGGACACAACTGAGCGTCTACGCACACACATGAACACAAGCTTAGGCGAGGCATAAACGAATCATTTATCTGCTATCTTGCGTATTAAATCAGGAATGGCAGGAGTGCTTTCTCTACTTAACTATTTCAGACTTTAAATATATTTTCCTCCTTTATGTATGCTTAGTCACTCAGTCATATCAGACTCTTTATGGGCCCATGGAGTGTAGCCTGCCAGGACCCTCTCTCTGTCCATGGGGATTCTCCAGGGAAAAATACGAGAGTGGATGGTAGTGCCCTCCTCCATTGGATCTTCCCAACCCAGAGATCGAACCCAGGTCTCCCACACTGCAAGTGTATTCTTTACCATCTGAGCCACCAGAGAAGCCCTTTCCTCCTTTAAAGCAATAAAAGTACCAAATAGCATATATATTGGAAACAATACACACATACACATATTATTGGGTTGGCAAAAAAAGTTCATTCAGGGTTTTTATTACAGTTTTCAAAAATCCAAACTAACTTTCTGGCCAACCCAATATATACTATTTGGTAATTTTATTGCTTTAAAGGAGGAAATGGCATGTGTGTATATATATATATATATTGGGTTGGCCAAAAAATTCATTTGGGTTTTTCGAACCACGTAATGAGAAAACCTGAATGAACTTTTCAGCCAACCCAGTATACATGTGTGTGTGTGCGCACTGTTTTTGTTGTTCAGTCACTAAGTTGTGTCTGACTCTTCGCGACCCCATGGACTGCAGCATACCAGGGTTCCCTGTCCTTCGCCATCTCCCAAAGTTTGCTCAGACTCATCCATTGAATCAGTGATGCCATCCAACCATCTCACCCTGCTGCCCCCTTCTCTTCCTGCCCTCAATCTTCCTCAGCACCAGGGTCTTTCCAGTGAGTCTGCTCTTCACATCAGGTGGTCAAAGTACTGGAGCTTCAGCATCAGTCGTTTCAAAGAATATTCAGGGTTGATTTTCTTTTAGGGTTGATTGGTTTGATTTCCTTGCAGCCCAGGGACTCTCAAGAGTCTTCACCACACCCCGATTTGAAGGCATCAATTCTGGTCCAACTCTCACATCTGTACATCTACTGGAAAAATCACAGCTTTGACTATATGGACCCTGGTTGGCAAACTGATGTCTCTGCTTTTTAATACACTGTCTAGGTTTGTCACAGCTTTCCTTCCAAGGAGCAAGTGTCTTTTAATTTCACAGCTGCAGTCGTTGTCTGCAGTGATTCTGGAGCCCCCCAAAATAAAATCTGCTTAGGTTTCATTGTCTTCCCATCTATTTTTCATGAAGTGATGGGACTGCATGTAGTTTTTTGAATGCTGAATTTTAAGCCGGTTTTTTCACCCTCCCCTTTCACCTTCATCAAGAAGCTCTTTAGTATATATGTATACAAACACTCCTATGTTACTTCTAAACCGGGGCCAGCATTCAGCTCTACCCCTCTCCCTAACACATTAATTTCCCCACTGTTCCACCTAAAGCACAACTTTTCTAACTCATCCCTCCATGCTTTGTATCTCCGCCTTGAAGAATGCCCTGTCTTTATAGCTGAGGCTCTTCATCAGGGTTCATATGTGTATACTCTTACTCTCAAGCCAACGGCCTGTGCGCAGTCTTTGTCCACTTTTCCACTTGGGATGTCTGCCGCTTACTGTTGACATCTAACAATACTCAGTGGGCCTCCCTGGGGGCTCAGCTGGTAAAGCATCCGCCTGCAGTGTGGGAGACCAGGGTTCCATCCCTGGGCTGGGAAGATCCCCTGGAGAAGGGAACGGCTACCCACTCCAGTATTCTGACCTGGAGAATTCCAGGGAGTGTCTAGTCCATGGGGTCACACAGAGTCGGACATGACTGAGCGACTTTCACTTTCACTTTTCAACAATACTTAATACATTAAGAAAAATCAACTGTCATTCCTATATGCTACGAATATTTGTATATTAAGTTATGTAGATATAACTTTTTATAGAGTCTTTTGGCAGGAAGAAACTTAAAATACTCTACATGTCAAACCTACCAATCTTTTCCTTGTATGGCATCTGAGTTGTGTGTCATGTCAAAAACCTTTTCCATGCCTAAAATTAAACAAACGGACAGGAAACTTTCATACCTGCATTAAAGTGATCACTTTTCAAAGCTTACTGTTGTTCAAGGGGCTATGTATTCTGCTTTGAGCATTCCCAGCACCTGCTAGAATTTAAAAAAGGGGGGTATGCAGAGGTGAGAGTCTCAACTGTGACTATACCACCAATATATCGCCATAAGGTCACCTCACCCTACTCTGTCCATGCACAACTGCAGTGCACACATACATTACACCCGAACTGCTGGCTATGGACTGCACTTTATTAGATCATCTCGTTCAGTCTGGCTTCCCCGGTGGCTCAGCGGTAAAGAATCCGCCTACCAATGCAGGAGATGTGAGTTCAATCCCTGGGTGAGAAAGATCCCCTGGAGGAGGAAATGCCGACCCACTCCAGTATTCCCGCCAGGAAAACCCCACGGACAGAGGAGCCTGGCAGGCTACAGTCCGTGAGGTCACACAGTGGGACAAAACTGAGTGACTGAATATGCACGCATTTATTCTGTCAAAGCAATGGAAACCATATAAGATAAACACCATTTATTGTAACTGAGCGTTAACTATGCCTTAACAGCATGGTAAACAAGAATACCATAGGGAGTTGAGATCCACAAACAATACAAATATCAAACTCCAACTTTCTCCCTTATTTAAAAACAGCTTTTAAATAGACTATTTAACCTAGTGCCTCTTTCTATCAGTGGCAAACAATTAAAAACAGGAATGGGAAGCCTAGAGAACAAAAATTTTCAGGATGTACCCAGCACTGTTCAGGGCAAAATATATCCTAACCAGCAGAGAAAGTACGTCCTTACTATTAGCGTAATTATTTTCTTAGCCTTGACACACACACACAAAAGTCATTAGGCAACTCTCCTGACTGCAATTTGGCTTCTGGTAAGGTGAGGCACTGTGCTGCTGAATGAGCGAGAGTTCTGGCACGCTCTGCAACTGTGTTTCTCATAACAGGTTCACAGGGTAACACAAACAGGCATGGCTTCTATTTCTGTCTATCCTGTATTTGCTCATCAAGAATCAGTTCTTTTGAACTCAATTACCCATAAGAATGGTAACAAAATCAAGTTTCTGAGAACCAGGCCTCCAACGAGCCTGCCATATGGTATTAACCTCTGAGGTGCTGCCTGAGCAGCCAAGGTCTCCCTGAACAAAACTCTACCTTCAATTTCAAACTCAGTGCATATGTATTCTGAAAAGACTCAATAACCGACACTGTGCCCATAACTGTACTAACGTGAACAAAACAGACCTCCTGTCCTCGGAGCTTATGCTCTATACAAAACTGAGAGAAAGAATACTTGTGGAAGACTGCCTAAAGGATATGCAACATTTCCACCCTTCTAATTATTATGAAATCTCTGCCACACTGTTCCGAATCATCCTCATCTGCCCACCACAAATGGCCATGCATCTTGGCCTACAGAGGGGCCTTGTGAAGTTTCCTGGTACGTGCACAGTAGGGCTACTGTGAGGCCAGTGCTCATTTTATTACGTGGGGTCCTGTTTACAAGGCCTGTGAGGAGCAACTTCCTTCTGATCTTAAGTGTTAGAAACCACTTTTTTAAACCAAAAGTTTATTTGCTTTCAAATATTATGAACATAGATTGAGGTGGTTTTTTTTTTTTTTTTTGCACTATCTACAATGAAGCTTAGAGAAATATCTATGAAAGCAAATATTAAATTTTTATATTAGAATTTTTATTTTATATTTTTATTTTGCCTTTCTTGCTACAGTTCATAAACCTCTACCTTAAATTTTGGGGTGAACAAAAAAGCAACAAATGGATGAAGCTTGAAGCAATGCATCATATGGAAAATGTTCTTTTTAAATTTAGTGCAACAGAAAACAAAAATCACGAGAAGTAAAGGAAGTGGAAGGATTTCAAGAGTATGATACACAGATTTAAAAAAACAAAAACCAGACAATGCTCAGTTAACTGGTGAAATCAGAAAAGGGAAATTAAGACAGGGAGCAGAAGAAAGATCAGAGAATATCACCAATAATTTAAAAATTTTTTTAATTTATACAAATTACAACAATGGTAGTTAAAAATGGCTTTGTGTAAACTTGAACTTATTATAAATATAAAGTTACTTATAATATTTAGAAATGTTGTTTCACAGGTATCGCTCAAAACAGTAAAAACAAGTCATAACTGACAAAGAAAATATAAAAATTACTTGATAAAAATGACCAAAAGGGAAAAACAAACGGACTGTTATTATAACCTGTCTTATCTGAGCTCTTCACTCTACACCCAAATATGAGGAAAAACCCTATGCATTGCAACAATCTGAGCCTACTGACCCCTCAGTTTTCCAATTACTTGGCATAATGTAGGCAGGTGTTTTAACTCCACAAGATGCTTGATCATGATTTTGCTAGGCAGCCTCTTTCTTCAAGGTCATTGTCATCTTTCCTAGCCACCAAGTGACTCTACAATGATATCACTGCTGTATGTAAACCAGGGTTCACACGTAATATTGTTGAGCCATTACCATTCAGAAGTTAAATTACCCTCCTCCCATGTCAGCTTCCTGAAATTCCCTGTTCCTCACATCCAGGAAACACCAAGCTTGCTAGGAGGTTGGATCCCAGCTCAGTCCAGCACTGGAATGATTCTAGGTCTTGTCAGCACCAAGTTCACGCTGTGTACTAAGTCGCTTCAGTTGCGTCTGACTCTGTGCAACCCTGCGGACTGTAGCCCATCAGGCTCCTCCCTCCATGGGACTCTCCAGGCAAGAGTACTGGAGTGGATTGCCATTTGTTTCTCCGGGGATCTTCCCCACCCAGGGATCGAACCAGAGTCTCTTACATCTAACCTGCATTGGTAGGCAGGTTCTTTACCACTAGCACCACGTGGGACCAAGTTCATAGGGAGTAAATAAATTCCTAGACTTTCCAACTTGAATTTCTTTCCAACTCAATTCTTCTTCATCCTGAACATCTGATTAAAAATCAAAATTTCTTCAGAACAGGCAGAGTTAAAAATTAGGCTCGCCCTAATTCCCCTCTACTAAAAGAAACATTTTTGTGCAGCACAAGGCATGGCCCTGCTCTCCGGGACCACAGCGCCACAGCTGACCTGCAGCTGTCCCCTCTTTATGAATGAGCAGCTAACAGAAGGTTGCCAATAAAGGATATGAGTACCAAGTGGGCACATACATGCAGAACTTAAGGTTACCAGGCAGGGGTCAGTGAGAGAGCGCACAGAATATATGCAGATGCTTTTGCTGGTCATTTCTTATTCTTTCAAAAATGCACTCTTTCTTTTAAACTAAGGTTAGTCTGCACACCAGCTGATTCCAGATAAATAAGACTTGGTTGTTGCTGAATCACTCTTAAGTGGACGGGAAACGAGCAACAGATCCAGGGGAAGGAGGGTAAATGCCGATAGTCACAAGGAAGAAGACCTTGACACACCTGATGCTCCATGAAGGCAAACAAATGACTACTACAATTACAAACCTGGCAAAGGGCACAACGCCACAAACTGTAGGCATTCAATAAATCTGCTGTGAATAAACTTGTTAAACAGATAATTCTGTGAAGTACTACAAGGAGGCTGAATAACTAGCCNACCTTGACACACCTGATGCTCCATGAAGGCAAACAAATGACTACTACAATTACAAACCTGGCAAAGGGCACAACGCCACAAACTGTAGGCATTCAATAAATCTGCTGTGAATAAACTTGTTAAACAGATAATTCTGTGAAGTACTACAAGGAGGCTGAATAACTAGCCCACCAACCCACCAACCCACAGTCAGTAGGTGGCAAAGCCAGGATTCAGACCCTCATCTGTTTGGTTCCAGAACTGAAGCTCTTTCCACTTCATACGCTCCCTTGGTAAGGAGACTGATTTGGCAAGGATCTCGGGCAGAGTACTCAAAACCACAGACATGCTTCTCTTCCTAGAAAGTGAATTTTACTCAAAAGTTGAGTAATTTAAAATATTTGATATATAAAACAAATTATCAAGATATTATGAAAGAAAATAAAGCATTCATAGACAAAAATTTTAAAGTATTAGAGGCCACCACAGTCTTTTCCTTTGTGTGATATAGCCCCAGGCTCTCTCAGGATACAAGTTCATTCTCCTCTGCTATTAGAGATACATTGCTAAAAGAAAATCTGAGAATCAAAAAAAAAAAAAAAATTCATGCAATAAATATTTGTTGAGCACCAAATACATAGCAAGCATGTGTTAAAACAATCAATCCTAAAGGAAATTGACCCTGAATATTCATTGGAAAGACTGATGCTGAAGCTGCAATTCTTTGGCCGCCTGACTCACTGGAGAAGACCCCTGATGCTGGGAAAGACTGAGGGCAAAAGGAGAAGGCGGCGGCAGAGGATGAGATGGGAGTAAATAAATTCCTAGACTTTCCAACTTGAATTTCTTTCCGATTCAATTCTTCTTCATCCTGAACATTTGATTAAAAATCAACATTTCTTCAGAACAGGCAGAGTAAAAAATTAGGCTCACTCTAATTCCCTTCTACTAGAAGAAACATTTTTGTGCCGCGCGAGGCATGGCTCAGTCGAAACACTGATTCACATGAGCTGAAGCAAATACAGGAGACAATGCCCAACAGAGGAGCGAGCACGCCGCACTCCATGGGGTCACCAGGGGTCAGACACAAGCTGAACAGCAACAACAAACCCGCTAAATGCCTGGGGTGGAGTCCCTAAGAGTACAGAGCTCCAGTTACTACGAAACGGAGAAACAAGTCACCCGATAACGAAAAGTGGCAACTAAGACGCCAGAACAGGATCTGTAGAAACAGGGAGATACAGCTAACTCATGGTATGGGGGACACTAGGCAGGCTGAGGAAGGATGCTTAAGCCTTCCCAAGGCAGGACCCCGGCTCTCCTCTCATCTCTAAACTTAAAAAGAGGTACAGGAGTTAATTGTGTGTGTAGTGAGGGGGTACTCATGAAAAGAGAATATTTAAGAAGTTCTAAATTTTCATGAAAGGGCCAGAACTACAGCAATACAAGAGTAAGAAGTCACTGTTTTACATTTGAAAAATATACAGAAAAAGAAATTAAATATGAAAATTAAAGCAATGTTTCATCTATCAATACATCCAAAAGTTTTAAAAGACACTGTGGGGAATTGATACTATTAAATGCTGTAGATAAAATATGTACTATAGATAAAAACACAGAATGGTACCTCTCTCAAGAGCAATCTGACAACATGCACAAAAACTTTTAACATATAATTTTTTTAACGCTACAATTCTATTCCTAAGAATTTATCTTAAAAAAATAAAACACTATAGAGGGATGCTTATAACATAATTACAGAAAACATTTAACATACATCCAAAAGAAACAAGTAAATAAGCTGACGCCTCAATACAAGAAAATGCGGCCATTAAAAAGGATTAGGTAAGGTATGAAAGGATATTTGCAAAGACATTACTAGGTAATAGGGCAGGTTAGGGCAGTGTTTGGAGAACTGACAGCTGCAGACGTGTCAGCACTCTCCAGTCTCATAAGGCACAGAGAAAAGCGCCCCGTTACTGACCTCACCGGGCCTCTAACTAACCTAAGATCGCTCACCCGTGATCAGTTACAGCTACCCTGAATGACAATTCAACAGTTTATTGTCTCTTGTTTATGCCACTGGAAGTTACTCAACTAAATGAAGTTCAAAGATCTTAAAAAAAAAAAAAAAAAAAGGGTGGGGGACTGAGCCTTGAAATTACCCAGTGTTTAGTTGCTCAGTTCAGTTCAGTCGCTCAGTTGTGTCCAACTCTTTGTGACCCCATGAACTACAAACTATCAGACTTTTCTGTCCATGGGATTCTCCAGGCAAGAATACTGGAGTAGGCTGCCGTTTCCTTCTCCAGGGGAACTTCCCAACCCAGGGATCAAACTCAGATCTCCCGCATGGCAGGTGGATTCTTTACCATCTGAGATATCAGGGAAGCCCTGAAATTACCCAGAGGTTGTACTTAACAGAAAAAAAGGTTACCTGGGTAAACCTAAAATAGGACACGTTTAAAAGAAAAAAAAAAGCAGGATGCACACTGACTCCTTTTTGAATTATGTACACACCTATAAGTAGGGAAGGAAATAGCCAACCACGCCTATATTAAGTGGCAAATCCCTTGGACAGAGGACCCTGGCGGGCTCCAGTCCCCAGGACTGCAAAAGAATTGGACACAACTTAGCAAGTAAACGGCAGCCACACATACAGGAGGGTAGCGCGCACTCCTGAGGTATGAGCGTGGATGTGTGCGCACTCCTGAGGTATGAGCATGGATGTGCGCGCACACTGAGAACACTCCAGGAAAGGGCTCTGCCACCCAGCACTACCCCAGGTCTTGCAGCAGGCCAGCACTCTTCAGATGGGACTCCAGTACCAAGAGCCGGTGATGGCGCCGACACTGCCCTCTAAGTCTCTGAAGTTGCACCATGACCTCTTCCAGTAACTCTCATTAAATGGTTAATTTGTCTTCTCAGGCTTTCGTGATTTTACAATGTCTCTCATGACACCAGAGGACTTTCACCCACTCCTTTTTAACTAACAGTGACTGACGTGTGAATTAATATATACTACAGTCTGCTGAAACAGCCTTCCTGGCTGACTGCATGCAGAAGCACATGGGGGCAATGCCTGTGCACTGTAAAGAAAAAGCTCTTCACACACAAACAGAGCAAGAGTGAACAGGGTGATCTGGGGAAGGACCAAACATGGCATGCATGATAGAGAGTATCAGTACTCTTAAATGACCAACTTCTCCTCAGAAAAAATAATCCACTCTCATGTTTCTTCAACTGAAAGCCGGCTGAGTTACAGCTTGGTGGGGGAAGGGGAGTGATAAACAAATTCCCGGCACTTGCCAGCATATCAATTTTAAGTCACAACTCACTGGGAAAACATTCAAATATTTTAAATACATGTCCTGACTTCCTAGTCTAGCCAACAGAAGACTATAAATGATGCCACAAATGAAAATTATGCACGTGTTAACATCTGCAAGCAGCTTCAGTTTTAAAGTATAATTTCAAAATCTTCAACCTTTACGGATAACCAGAATCAACAATCTACATACGGACAGCTTCAGAATATTTTTATAATCACCAACTGGAGATGCCTGAAAGCTAGGTTAACATCAGATCTGCTGATCAATTGTCCATCTCCCCAAACTGCAAGCTAGAGATAAATGCATCATTGATTCTAGACCACACAGTCTGGAACCAGGAACTGCAGAAGAGCACTAAGGATAAACTCAAAAATAATAACTGCTAAACAGTTCATCATTCAATTTGAGTGGAAGCAGAAATTAATGGTTAAGAGCATAATAATGCTCTTAATTGCATCCAAAATAGGTCAGAGACCTAGGTGTACCATTTAGCCTCTTTACAGCTTTCTTACCTGAAAGACGACGAGGATGAATGACAAATGAACACACTTCATGGGGTCATTGTGAAGATTAATGGGAAAATGCATGCAAAGCTTAGTAACTAGCACTGGCTTCAAAAGTTACATATATATTGCTTCCTTTGCTTATAACATTTTCAACCCCACTTCCTACTCCCAGACTTGAACTGATAACTTGCAGTCACCCTTCATGTCTCAAGTGTAAACACTGCTTCCTCAGGAAGCACTTCCTAAATCCTCTTGTCCTGATTAGCTGTCCTTATCTTATTCAGAGTATTCTGAATCTCCCGTATTTTACTCAATTAACTATAAACAGTGTTATTTAATGTATGACTTGCCCAACAGACTCTTAAGATTTCAGAGGACGGGGCAGTATGCGTCTTATTCACTACTCTTTCTCCAGTGTGGTGTGCATGGCAAGGAACAGAAGAAAACTCTATATTTACTGAATTAAATGAATGCGGAAGGACCAGTCTGATTGGTTAATTATAATCCACTTTATGTTCACAAGAATTATTACAGTTCCTGATAAGCTTACTGTCCTTGTTCATTCATTCACATTCTAGAAAGATGTTTCAAGTTTAAAATCTAAATATTACATTTTCAGACTCCCCATATATTTTAACTCTGCTGCCAAGATAGGATCGAGCCTACCATATTCTATATTCTTTATATGTTTATTCAAATGGTATTCAGAAGAAAGCCAAAGTATCTGTTGTGTTTACTGGTCTTCACCAAAAAAGATGCTTTTGAAGAATTCCACAGCTTAAAAAGAAAAACAAAATATGAAAGTAAAACACAACTCATCAATTTAGAACCCTAAGGGCCAGAAAAGTTAAGAGATTTGTTCAATATCATAAAGCCAGATAGTGCTACAGACAGAGTAAGGACCCAAGTTTCCTAGTTCTCTGTCCTCTCACTATGAGGACTTTACAGTCCACTGGGAACCACTGTTCAAAACATTCTAACCAATAACCTTGAAATGCAACAAATTCAAAGTAACTGAATTAATTTTTACAAACCTTTAAAAACTATGGCTTGCCAGACCTCTACTTTATTAGAAACTCGGAAGGGAAGGTCTGGGCCCCTGCATGCTGAAAAAGTTCCACGGGCAAGTCTTATCCCAGCAAAGACTCAGTTCAGTCGCTCAGTCTGTCTGTCTCTTTTCGACCGCATGGACTGCAGCACACCAGGCTTCCTTGTTCATCACCAACTCCTGGGGCTTGCTCAAACTGCTATCCATCCAGTCAGTGATGCCACCCAACCATCCCATCCTCTGTCATCCCCTCCTGCCCCTGCCCTCAATCTTTCCCAGCATCAAGGTCTTTTCAAATGAGGCAGTTCTTCGCATCAGGTGATCAAAGTATTGTAAAAGATGGANTCATCACCAACTCCTGGGGCTTGCTCAAACTGCTATCCATCCAGTCAGTGATGCCACCCAACCATCCCATCCTCTGTCATCCCCTCCTGCCCCTGCCCTCAATCTTTCCCAGCATCAAGGTCTTTTCAAATGAGGCAGTTCTTCGCATCAGGTGATCAAAGTATTGTAAAAGATGGAGCCCCTCTGGTTTAACCAATCGAGCATCATTTGCCAACTGTCGCCTGTCTCTAGCAGTGTGCTCCCTCTCTCAAGGCTCTTAGGGAGAGACAAGATTTACTTACATAACTCAATTAGTGAAGAAAATAAGACTGTGTATAATGAAGTGCTAAATTAGCTAAATGAACACAAATTAGTGCTAAGTTCAGACCAAGTAGGACAGAAGCACAGGCGCAGAAACAGAGTAAGAAACAGATAGGTCTGTATGATAAACAAGGATAACCAGTTTCAAACAGAGTGCCAGCAGGAGTTCTAGGGTCCTGTGAAGGCGCCTAGAGGGTCACTGTGGAGAGTAGAGGGAGATGCTTTCCCTGTCCCTGCGCCTTCCTCAATCAGAAGAGCTCCACTCTTACTTTGTAACCTTAAGCTTCTGTCTAAACTTCATTTTGAAAATGATTCCAATGGCCTTTTGTTTGAAAACTCTTTTACAAATGCAAATAAAAGGGGAAAAAAAAATCAGTAATTGGTGAAGCAATCTGTCCCAGTCACAAAGCTCATTAGTGACATAGAGCCCAGGTCTCCCAACCTTCCACGCTGTTTTCACTGTACCGCTCAACACACCACAACATTCCAAGGGAGGGGGCAGTGTGAGCCTGTGAGCAAAAGTTCTCAGCGTATCCCAAATACAAGACTGACCAAGACAGCGGGCTTACTTTCAGGTCATGTGACAGAACTGTGATGGGGGAGAGGAGTCCACACTTCGAAATAAATAAAGCCACCTTCCCAGAAGAGCTCTTCAAGACAACGTTTCAAGGTGATTTTTTAAAAATGAAAACCTGTTAAAAGCAACACTGTGGTGGGCCTATAAAGGGACAGAAAGGGCGATGGGTGTGAGTTTGAGCAAGCTCCGGAGTTGGTGATGGACAGGGAAGCCTGGCGTGCTGCAGGTCATGGGGTCGCCATGAGTCGGACAGGACTGAGCGACTGAACTGACTATAAAGGCTACTTTCTATTGGAATTATTGAGTCATGCTCTTCAAGGAAGTAGTAAAAGATAAGAACGTACAGGCAGGGGTAGGGGCGAGATAACAGAATGCCTTGAAATCAAGGACAAGTTTCTGTTTGCTATAGTACAGTAATACCTCACTATATCGCTTTGGAAAGAGTATTAGGGGAGTACCTCCTTCTTCCAAGGTACAGGTTCCACACGGAAATGTACAACCTGAAGTATGGTGTCCCACAGAATCAATTTGAAAGCTCCCTCTCTACAGCAGCACAAATAATAGTAACTGCTAAATTTACTCTTGTGCTCATGTAAGAAAAACTATTACAGAGCTTTAAAAATGCTTCTGCCATCAATTTGTAACTTCCCACAGCATCCCCGTAACACTGGTACTATCACCATCTTATTACTGAAACCGCTACAGAAGCCAGTGGCAAAGGCAAAATGAGATGCCTAGAACTTACCATGTTGAGACTTAATACTCAGTCCACACACAGTGGCATGAACATAAATCTCAAATCCTATTATTTGTATGAGTTCCCTGGTGGCTCAGATAGTAAAGAGTCTGCCTGAAATGCGGGAGACGAGGGTTCGATCCTTCGATCAGGAAGATATCCTTGGAGAAGGAAATGACAATCCACCCCAGTCTTCTTCCCTGGAAATCCCATGGACAGAGAAGCCCCAGTTCATGGGGTCACAAGGGTTGGACACGACTGAACAACTCACATACACAATTTAACTCGGTAACACTTTGTTGATTTTCCACAATAAACGTGTAACCCCATGAAAACCACCCAATCATGTCTCAAATGACATGTCTAAAATTGAATTCACTGCCTAGTCCCCGAAATGGCTCTCTCTTCCAACTTCCCTACTTCTGTTCATAGCACTGCTTTTGATACTCTAAGCTCAAAACCCTAGTATCCCCTTTGACTCTAATTACCTGCTTTTAAACACTTTAAATGAAGAACTTTGATTATGGCTCAGTACAGAACAAAAAAAGTCAATGACTCCTACTGCCAAGCAAGTGAAATCCAAACTCCTACACCATCAACGCCTGACATGCAGGGCTCTCCAGAAAAGAATCCCAGCCTGCCTTCTACCACTGTGCAGTGTGCAGCCTCAGTAACAGCCAACCTGGAAGTCCTGCCAGCCCCCAAACACACTGAGTGCTAATTAAGCACATGACCTCGGGAGAATCATTTAAACTGGGCTTTATTTTACTCAACTATAAAATGGGTATAATAATTCTTGCCTGAAAGGAGCAAACAAGTTAACGAAAATAAGAGTACCACCATAAATTTTAAGGTACTATAAAAATAGACAGTATCATTATGCTATGATTATGGGTAGTTTTATTTTATCTATACCTGCTTTGCTCCAGAAAGGATATAAGATAGACCACATAAAACACAAAATAACAAGAGTTTAAAGGTAGAAGCAATAAAAGAAATCCAAACCAAAAGGTAAGGACCTAAAATGGGACTGGGAATGAGGCTAAGAAAAGTGGATACCATGATTGCTTATCTAAGTTTTCAGGGTGATAATGTGGTCGAAACAGTGTAGTTTGATTTGAAAAGGAAATAAAGTCAATTAGTTCAGTGTCCCAAAGACTAAAAATAAAATCATTGGTCAGAAATAAAAATGTTCTTACTGTAAAGACCGGCAAGAATTTCTCCCAAAGGTCCTTATTCTGTGCAGAGTAACTGAACAACATTCTCAACATCCTATGAATTATCTATTTTCATTACATCACTATTAGACTGAAAGCCTTTTGATGTACGGTAATTGTCTTATTATATAATGTTTGTATCTCTCTGGTGGCTCAGCAGTAAAGAATCTGCCTGCCAATGCAGAAGAGCCAGGTTCAATCCCTGGGTGGGGAGGATCTCTTGGAGAAGGAAATGGCAACCCACTCCAGTATTCTTGCCTGGGAAACTCCATGAACAGAGGAGCCTGGTGAGCTATAGTCGACAGGGTCGCAAGTGTCAGACACGACTTAGCAACTACACAACAACAATCTCCATAGCTTAATTAGTCAAAACCCACATACCCTGACTTTTATATACTGGTTTCCATGGACCCAAATCCCTCCCTTCCTATTTCAAACCGTCCTGCACACCACCGTGTTAATCCCAGAACGCTGTTTTTATCACAGAATTCCTTACTTCAAAAAACCCTGACAGCCTCCCTGCACACAGAGTAACCTCACTCTTTACATCTTGAACACAACCGCCCCTGCACTATCTTCCCTGTCTTCCCATTCCTCTGAATTCTTTTCATCCTTTTAAGTGCGGCTTAGACATCTCACCTCCTGCTAAAAGTCTTCTCTGACTAGCAGCAATGTGGCAGGGGGAGAGATGGGGCAGGGGAGGAGGAGACTAAAAGTCTGAAGTCTTCTTTACTCAGCAGTTAGGAGACTGTGGGCAAGTCACTAAACCACCACCCTCTGTGAGAATACTGTCTCATCTGTAAAGGTTTTAAGATAGACTGGACCTAAATTACCTTCCAGCTTTAACCATTCTAGTATGCTTTGGTTCCTACAAACTTGGACAGACCTGATCTCTACTCTGACCATTATTATCTATTAGATATTTTAATATGTAACTACAACCTATCCACAGGTGATTGGTTCCAGAATCTTCACAGATACCAAAACCCAGGGGTGTGTGACATTTGCATGTAACTTACGCACATCCTCATATACTTTCAATCATCTTTAGATTACTTACAGTACCTAATACAATGTAAATGCTAAGTAAATAGTTGCCAGGATGCAACAAATTTAAGTTCTGCTTTTTGGAACTTGCTGGAATATTTCTTTCCATTATTTTCAATCTGCAGTTGGCTGAATTAACAGATGCCAAACTCACCAATATAGAGAGTTAACAGTAGATACATTGCTTTAAAATTTTCCCTGATAAGTATAAACTCCATAGCAGAGTCTTACATTCCCTTGTTAGCCTCAAAGACAAGTGGCATAGGGACCAGGTACAAAGCAGAATATATTTTTGTAAGCTTAGAAATGTTTAAATAATTATTTTTAAAAGATTGATTAAAATATACTTGCCTACTGCAGCATTAATCAGCAAAAAAAAAAAAGCATTTTTA
Source organism: Neotragus moschatus (assembly GCA_006410615.1). Taxonomy (NCBI): domain Eukaryota; kingdom Metazoa; phylum Chordata; class Mammalia; order Artiodactyla; family Bovidae; genus Neotragus; species Neotragus moschatus. The sequence continues at coordinate 29,511 of SJYA01005236.1, forward strand.
ACAGTAGGCAGACTATTTTAAAAAGTATACTAAAGCAAGAAAATAGCTAAATCACTTTTCTCTAAAATATATATTCATTCTGCAGATTACAAAGCTAGTCAGCACAACTTGAGGTGACCACATGTTAAAAATAACATACACAACATAATGTTCACTTCTGAGCCATTCCTGTTTGCATCTTGTAAACAAAGGCTCACCAGTCCAAAAAAAAAAGGAGGTCTATCATAATTTTTATTATTTTACTGATTTAATGATTAACTTTACATGCTAGAGCTATGATTCCAACATAAAAACCAATAAAGTTACACAGAGAATTATGAAATGGAACAAGTGACAAATTAAATTGTACTTGCAATGATTTTCAATATCACAGGCTGAGTAAAGCTACTACCAACACTCACAGTGAGCTAAGCTTTGCGCTTCACACTGCCACTCTAAAAATTAATTATTACGTATCCTCTTCTGGATGAGTATCTAGTTTCCTGTATAGTACTTAAAAAAAAAAAAAAGAATCTGATAAATCTAGAGATTTGCTGATTCTTCTTTTGCTGATTGCTAGGTCTGTTTATAAAATCTAGGCAGCACTGAAAACTTGAGTATTTGCTTAACTGGGAAAAAAAATTTAAAAACAAAAGCGTTTTATCAGTCACTAAATACAAATAAGATATCCTATCTCAATGCTCAGTAATATCCCACAGTACAAACTACATATATTATACATAAAGAGCTTCCTCAAATCAGAAGTTCTGAAACTCAAGACAATTCTCATATTCCAAATTCTAAACATACTGTATATGGATCAGTAAGTCAAGCACTGGCTCCACTCACGCTATTTTTGTTTCCATTGCTATTACTGCTAAAAGAGTTTATAAGGGCTCACTGCCAGTCTAGAGCGTAGTTAGAAGTATTTCAGTACAAAATAAAATCAATTAATTCTTAAGAAGAAATATAAATCTAAGGTATCCAACTATCTTTACAAAACGCCAACAATGTGCAAAAATATTTGGCAAAAGAAGATGGATAAGTAATCTGTGAACCATAAGTATTACCTCTCTCAATATTGATTCCACTCAAAAAGGCATTTTTAAGCAACACAATCATGATAAGAACTAAGCAAAATTCTGGTCCAAAGAGTTGCCTATAAAGAGGAAAACGAGGAAAGAACTCATTCAGGAGGAATACAGAAACTCAAATAAGGCAAATGCATAACAATCAAATCTACTCTCGAATGCCTAATATTAGATTTCCTTGAAGAAATAAGTAATAAACATGTTTGCTCAGGCATTTAACATTAAAGGAGACAACAGAAATAAACACGGGTGGCCAAAAAGGGACATGTTTTGCCTGTGATTTGCTCTGTTCTGTAAACAATAATTGTTTGAATATTCCCAAACACAATCATTTCCACTAGGAAAACACATTCCTGCTTAAAATTAGGCTTCCTAGTAAGTCTTCACTAATTACAAAAACTGTAACTGAACCAACACTGACAGTCACATACCAGTATTTTAAAATAAAATTAATTTTAATAGGGCTTGAAAGAAGACTAACGCTGTCGGCTTTCAACACTAAAAAAATAACTGATAACATTAAGGGAATCACTACTACATTACAGTCCTCCTAGTACAAAGGGACATACATTCACCAAAGTGGGAGACCAATTTTAAAAACACAACTTAAATATACAAACCCACACACCTAAACTCAAGATCAAGCAATACAAACTCAAGGAAATTTGTTTCATTCTTAACGGAAAATACTCGTGAAAGGCAACATTTAAATTTCCAGTTATGTCATTTTAGAACCACCTGCTTAAGATATACAAGGCTCCTTTAAACATCTCTGATGGCTTTATAAGAGCAATTTAACATTCTGAACCCTAAACTTATTCCAAGATCCACTGACCAGATGAATAACAGATTAACAATTACTCCATCCTATGTAGTAATGAAACACATTTTATTTACTCTTCTTTATATTGCTAATCAAAGCAGAGAATAATAAATCTAGAATATGCCAGAAGCTATACCACTCAACCCTGAATAATAGTCACTGTTTTTTCCTTGATGACTGGGATTTTTGACAATGACAAAATGAAAAGAATTGGAAATTAGTTTGGGGGTCAAGGTTAAAAATTACTTGAACAGTAATGCCTTGGAAGAACAGTCCTCTTAGAAATTAAAATATTTGGTCAGCTGTCACATAAATTTTCAGGACCTAAATTCAGAAGGACCATTATAATTACTAGACGGGCAAGAAAGAAGGAAGTCACAATGGCTTTCCTAAACACTTGTGGGAAGCCATCGGACAGATGTGAAAGGAGAGAAGCAGGCCATAGACTCATGCAGGCCTAACCCTAACCCTAAAAGACTATGACTCTCCCCTCACACAGACAGAAGCAGGAGCAGACCACAACTCCACTACATTCCCATGGTACTTTAATCATCACTTCAAGAGAAACTAGTTAAAAATAAGATGGAAAATGTCTGACAGGAGAATTTAATAGGTCAAAATTCATTGGTGCACTCATACCTCACAGTGAAATAATTTTAAAAATCACTAACCAATCAAAATAAAATGCACAAACTTGAACAGACTAAATTAAGACAATCCAAAAAGAATTCTGAAATTAAAAAAAAAAAAAAAAAGCTATTTGCAAACCACCTGCTTTACTGTTAAGTATTTTACCTTATTTTAAACACTATAATTTCAACCTCATCCTCTTCAAGTTCTCTCTACTCACTGTAACAGGTTCTAAGCCAAATATGATCTCTCCTTTATCCCAAGCGATGCTTTGAAGAAACTATATCAAGAAATATAGCTTCTTACTAGAGTTTGGGGGATTATAGAAAACCTATCTAAAACAGGCATGCTTATGGATCATTTCTATGATTATACTTTAAAACCATGGTCCCCAGTTGTGAATTTTAGGAAATGAATTTTTACAGCAGCATAGGAAGCCAACCAAAATATAAGGCCAGTTAACAATACTCACCCTTTCTTGTATCACAATAATTGTAAGAAATTTTGTTTGTAAAACGCAACGTGCATTTTATCATCTTGGATAAAACATTTGCAGCCTCGGTAGTGGTTAAATTGCAGCTATAAAGGAAATTGTCCTGAGATAAATGGTTTCCCTATGAGAAGGTTTCATTGCTACACTTCACCTCAGGACAATAAATCAAATTAACTGCACCTTGTCCTCTGTCCAATGACATCATCAGTTTGACCACATCTTCAGAATCGGGTGCAAAAACATATGCTATTTAAGGCATGAAATCATGTAACGTTTTCTGTCCATCCAACCTCATGCTTCAGGTCCTGAAGCAGTTATTCACCTGAACATTCTCATGAAAGCTGCAGATTCTTTTTTCCTGCTGCATTCAGGCCCTGCCTATTGGCAGTAAAAGGAAAAAAAAAAAAAAACAGTGAGAACTAGTATTTGAAATTGGCTTTTTAGCCCATCAAATCTAGAATTTTGTTTCCAACTAAACTGAAGACGAATGTCTCACAAAATATGTATCTTGCAACTGACCATCAAGTGCATTAACGTAATTTCAAAGGTNAAAAAAAAAAAAACAGTGAGAACTAGTATTTGAAATTGGCTTTTTAGCCCATCAAATCTAGAATTTTGTTTCCAACTAAACTGAAGACGAATGTCTCACAAAATATGTATCTTGCAACTGACCATCAAGTGCATTAACGTAATTTCAAAGGTTAAACAAGTCACTGTTCAAAAACTCTTCTCTGATACTTTACTAGCAGGGGTTAAAAAAACACCAAGGAGAAGCCACACCATGCTTTTAAAAGACAGGTAAGAACTATACAAAATTAAAAAGACAACTCTACTAAAGGAAAGCCCCCAAATCAAAATTATTTCTTTCAAATAGCAAAAGTTAATCTGCCTTTCACAGACCAAATGTTCTAAGCCTACAGAAAACATAAAATCAGTTCTGACAACTTAAAGATGAGGGGTGGGTGTGCTTGGGAAGGGAATACATTTCAAGATCAGAGTAGACACAATGCCTCAGTTTATTCTTCTATTTTCACTCATTTAACCTTGACACAAACACTCAAAGAAAATATAACCCCATTTCTGTTTTCAGGAGTGCTACAATTAAAATAAGCAAGTCTATAACAGTGGTAGCACAAAATTAATATCCGCTCCATTTTTAATTAGAATGAAGAGGCTGAAAGGGGAATACAGCATGCTGTTAATAACTAGCTATTCTACAACTTCTAGAAAAAACTATTACTTTTTTTTTTTTTTT
>SJYA01005237.1:0-26695 GCA_006410615.1 Neotragus moschatus
GTCCATCACTAACTCCCAGAGTTCACTCAAACTCATGTCCATCGAGTTGGTGATGCCATCCAGCCATCTAGTACTCTGTCGTCCCCTTCTCATAGGCCACCACAAACAGGATAAGTGGCATGTGATCAACAATAGGAGGGTTTACCCAAGTAGGAGAGACCATCTCCATCTCCACTTTCCCATATGCATCATTGACCCCTCTGAAACCAGAGGAGCTATTACCTGAAGTCTACAACAGAGAACCTTGCTTTTTTTCTCCTTGGAAAGTATCTTACCTCCTTTATGGTGGGAAAAGCAAAAGATGAGTGCTAACTACCAAGATTTCTTCTAAATTTCATTCTCCCTTTTATTTTCTTTATGCTCCAGTTGTACTGACATCATTGTCTTTTCCTAAACTCTTGAAATAAGAGTTTAGTAAGCATGTCTCTATGACTTTCCTCCCTTTTCAAATTTATCTGCTTGGCAAAATCTTACTCATCTTTCAAGTCTGGTCTTACCTGACTGATTATAGAAAGATCTGGCCATTTCTTCATTGTGTAATTGCATATTCAAAGTATTCCTCTTGTAAATGATATGTGTCTGTTTCTCCCTATATTTTGTGAGAGTAGAAACTAGGTCTTTAGAGTCCTGTATCTAATAAGAGTTTGATAAATAGTGTTGGAACCATGCATATCTAATTACATGCTCTGTTTTACTGTCATATACATACTCAACAGTAATAGTCATAAATATACTCAACAATAAAAGGTTTATAATAAAGTTTCACTTAATGTCATATAAAAATTGCTTGCTCCAGATTTTTACTTACCACTTTTCAATATTTACTATTACAGAATGCCTTTTATTTCAGTAAATTCCTTGCCTTTTTATACTCAGTAAACTATGAGGCACATGCAGAACTTTCACCAAGCTTATTTTTAACAGATATCTTTGGAAAACCAGAGAATTTTTATTATTTTAGAAAAATTTATGTTTAATGACATACAAAAAGGGGACTATTGAATGATTATATTTATATATTATTTCTAATTGGTCTCTATATTTACCTTTTTAATATAACTCCAAACACTACTATTATTAAAAAAAAATCATATTCTGTGAATATAAAAGTACCACTAAAATATGACCATTTTACTTGCCTAGTGGCATATAAAAATTTTAGATACCTGAAAAATAAAAGTCCTTTTCTTTAAAAATTTTTCTTAATACAGGCTTAAAATTCCATTTTAATTGAATCTCTTTATTATAAGCTAGAAAGAGATTTACCTTTAAAGTAAGAAATCTGTATTATTTGTGTTGCCTCTCAGAGCACAGGTGAGCACATTTCACTTTGGTTTAAGTCAAGTCACAATTTTTCATGTCTTTTTATGATAAGGAGGGGGAAATATGTAGCAAAATGATAAGAGAAATGAGTACATGTTCAATAGATAAATGACCAAAGGGATAAAAAATGTACAATATAACCTACAAAAATTTAGGCTTGAGGTACCATGAGCTGGTGCTTATGAGGACACTCTTTCCACCATAAACACACAAATGTTGGGTAAATTATGACAGAAGCATGTCGATAAATTATAGTCAAGGAAGGAAGGAGGAGAGAAGGAAGGAGAAAGAAAGAGAGGGAAGAAAGAAACAGAGGAAAAAAGAGAAAATCTCATAAGTCAGAAAAAAAGAAAGATATGAAAGCCAGAGGGATAAATCCGAGTGAACTTTGCAGTAGTCCAAAAATAGTTGCAGATATAGATAAGGGACCCAGGAGCTCAAAGCTAGCATTTTAAGCTCATGACGGTTTGCAATACATGACATTAGGCCATCTGGAAGACAGGGACAGGAACTGAAGTCTCTGTAAGATGGAGATGCCAAAAGGCTGCCTTATTCATGAAAATAATACCAAGAATATCATACCAAGAATATACCATTTAAGCCAGAAATGTGTCCAGAACTTTGACTTGGGAGAGGAATTATTCATGACTAAAAATACAACAAATAAACAAAAATCTTGGCCTTTTACAGAGATGATTTTCACTACCATGTTACATAAACCTGCATCACAGAACAAATACTCTAGGATCAGTGAAATTCCCAGGTCCTGGGAGAGGTAAATGAAAAAACTTATATTGTAAGGATCAGTTCAGTTCAGTTCAGTCGCTCAGTCCTGTCCGACTCTTTGCGACCCCATGAATCGCAGCATGCCAGGCCTCCCTGTCCATCACCAACTCCTGGAGTTCACTCAGACTCACGTCCATCAAGTCAGTGATGCCACCCAGCCATCTCATTCTCTGTCATCCCCTTCTCCTCCTACCCTCACACCTCCCAGCATCAGAGTCTTTTCCAATGAGTCAACTCTTCGCATGAGGTGGCCAAAGTACTGGAGTTTCAGCTTTAGCACCATTCCTTCCAAAGAAATCCCAGGGCCGATCTCCTTCAGAATGGACTGGTTGGATCTCCTTGCAGTACAAGGGACTCTCAAGAGTCTTCTCCAACATCACAGTTCAAAAGGATAGGTGTACATATATACAAAAAATCTGTATAAGAATTTTTATAGAAACTTTTCATAAATAGACCCAAATTGAAAGCAATTGAAATGATCATCTATAGCATAATTTATAAACAAACTGTACTTTACTCATTTAATGCATCATAGCCTAATGAGAATGAATATCTAGCCCATGTAAAAATGTGAATGGACTCCGTAAGTATAATGTTATGGGAAAGAAGCAAACACAGGAAAACACTGTATAATTTCAGGCATAAAAATTTACAAAACAGTTAAAACCATCTATGATTTTAGAAGCTGGGATGATAGCTACTTTTAAGGAGTGATTGGATGGGATGCAAGGGGACTTTTAGAAAACGAATGATTTAAAATATTTTTTGAGGGTGATGGTAACAAAGTTTCTGTGGTTTGCTGTCCATGAGGTCACAGAGTTGGACCTGACTGAGTGACTGACAACAATTCATTAACATCTACATCTTTAACTAAAGCACTTTTTCTGAAGATATTTATGTCAATAAAACCCTTCTTCTTTCTTTGTAAAAATGTCGACCTATAAGAACAGCGTGAAAGGCAGTGAGATCCAACAGAGGGAGTCTGTGTAGGGCTGACCGCCAGAAATCCAGAGCTGAGGAGTCCAGAAAAGAACAGAAACATCACCTGTATTACAGGACACAACTGGGGCCTCCCAGTGGCATATCCCCCAGAGTCCCACCAAAGTATCCTGCCAGAGAAACAGTCAACTATGATCTTCCAGCAAACACAGAGAACTCTAGGGACAGTCACGTGTGTACATGCCATGTACATCTGTTCCTCTCCCTCCAACTCCTCTTCCCATACCTTAGCCCTGAAAAGGTCAAAAGTAGCTCTAATGGTTCTTTGGAGAGGGAGCAGGGTGAGAAGGAGGTGACCTTGTTCTTTCTTCCCTGCAGGCTTCAGGCCCCAAGCAGTGCTGAGCAGGGGCAGAGGAGAGACCCTAACTTAGATGAGAGTTTGCAGTTTTTACTGTATTGCTGGCCAGTACATTTTGGTTCTGAAATAGCATTGTTCTTCTGATTAAAAACTGTAGGATTGGACTAAGACTGTATAAAACAACTAGGGAGTTATTTAAACCTTGCTAGAAAAATAAGTGTAAACTAGTGATTCTCAACTAGAGGCAATTTTGCCTCTTTTCCTCACCTCCACTCTGGGACATTACACAGTGCCTGAGGACACTGCTGTTTTACACAGATGAGGGGTTAGGTGCTGAGGAGAAACTGGGGTGTGGCTAGAGATCCTACAATGCACAGGACATTCCCCACAATAAAGAATTAACTGACCCAAAATGGAAATAGTGCCACACTTGAGGAAACCTTGGTGCTAACTCATGATCGCCCCATTTTTTCAGAGAGATGTATTGTCTAGGTCTGTCCACTGAAAATGCTCAGAAGCAAAGATAACAACAGCAGCAATAAATGCTAGGATGCGGACTGGTCGACAAGTCTAATATCATTTTCATCTGAAAGCAATCAGAGCTCTGTGGAGAAATGGCTGATGCAGCACTGGAAAGCAAAATGTACAAGTCGGGCCTGGGGTATTCTATTGTGACCGAGTTTCATGTTACTGAGAGTTAATGAAGTGTGTTCAAGTCATCCTGACCAAAGATAAGACAATTTCTACATCAAAAATAATTTAGTTTAAGTGATTAAAACACTAGCCTGCCTGCTAAGTCGCCTCATTTGTGATCACTCTTTGCAACCCCATGGATTGTAGCCCACCAGGCTTCTCTGTCCATGGGATTCTCCAGGTAAGAATACTGGAGCGGGTTGCCATGCCTCCTACAGGGGATCTTCCCAATCCAGGGATTGAACCCCGTCTCTTACCTTGCAGGCAGATGCTTTAATGCTGAGTCACTGGGGAAGCCCCATTAAAGCACAGTGACTAGATAAAAAGCCATGAACACAAAATGAACTCAAAAATGTAAACTACTGGAGGTTGCCAGGGTATAAACTTATTACTTTGAAAATTGATAATTAAAAAGAAATAACTGAGCAACAAATAGGTCTAAATTGCCTTTGGAAAGAGAGAATGAACTCTAAAGAATATTTTAAAGCTGATAAAATCAGAAGGAATAACAGAAGTAGAATATCACCCTTTCGCAATCTCTAAAGAAATGACCACCACCTGTGAAGGATGAAAAGACTATTAAAAAACTCCTCCTTTTTCCAATTACGTATCTGTGTGATGCTGCATTTTCCTCATATGCTTCAAGCAAAACAACATATTGCAACAGATTAAATGCAGACAAAGTTATGAGACACAGCTGCATTCAATTAAGGCAGATATTAAAATGACTTAAAAATTTAAAACAATGTCATTGTTGCCATTAAAATTTTCTGGATTGGAAAATTAACATCTCATGGGTTTGCTGCTTTTTAAGTGAGTTAATAAAATGTTTTTAAAATTATCCATTTTGATTCTAATATAACAAATATTGATAGGTATAATCCACACAAACAAAAATTCTTTGGACTCCCCATAATTTTAAGCATGTAACCAGATCAGGAGGCCAGAGTATTTAATAACTACTTTTTTGTATATGATTCTTGTTAAAATATTTAACCTGAATCTAATTATATAGAAAAAAAAAATCAGACAAATCCAGACTGAGAATTTCTACAACAGCTTGCCTGGACTCCTTAAAAATGTCAATGTGATGAAAGACAGAAAAAAAAAGCTGAGTGATTCCTTTAGATGAAAAACTATAGAAACTTTTTACCCAAATGAAATACATAGTTCTTGATTGGACCTTGCATGGAAAAAATTTTTTTTATATGGGACATTTTGGGAACAACTGGGAAATTTTGAATAATGGCTATATACCAGATAAAATCGTTATATCAATGTTAAATTTTGGGGTGTGATAAAAATATTATGATTATTTTGTAATTGTTCTTAGGAACATATTTGAAATCTTGAGAGGTAAAGTGCTATGTCTGCAACTTAATTTCAAATAGTTGAGTACAGATATTCATTTACCAGTATCCTTCCGAATTTTTTTAGAAGTACAGTATTCTGAAGACACATATAGAATGAGATAAAAGTTTGAACCAGTTTTTCATATTAGCCAAACTGGGCTGGTTGTATAAAACCAGAGTGAAGAGAGTAGGAAACAGTAAATTTCTGGCAGAGTATGAGAAAGAGCTGGACAATAACAGAAGTTTTAAAGTATCTTAAGGTAAGATTCCAGGATTTTTGGTTAAAGAAAGAAAAAAGGTGTTGGGGAAGAAGGAAGGAGATAAAATTTTATAGACTCACATCATGGGTGAATATATTATGAACTTAACTGGTTTATTTCATGTAATCCTTATAAACAAAAATACATGTCATGTTGTTGTTCACCTGGTAAGTTGTATCCAACTTTTTGCAACCCCATAGACTGCAGCAAGCCAGGCTTCCCTATCCTTCACAGTCTCCTGCAGTTTGCTCAAGTTCATGTCCACTGAATCAGTGATGCTATCCAACCATCTCATCCTCTGCCACTCACTTCTCCTCCTGCCCTCAGTCTTTCTCAGCATCAGGGTCTTTCCAATGAGATGGCTCTTCACATCACATAGACAAAGTACTGGAGCTTCAGCATCAATCCTTCCAACGAATATTCAGGGGTGATTTCCTTTAGGATTGACTGGTTTGATTTCCTTGCAGTCCAAAGAGATCTCAAAAAGGCTTCTCCAGCACCACAATTTTAAAGCAACAATTCTTCAGTGCTCAGCCTTCTATATGATCCAATTCTTACATCAGTACATGACTACTGGGAAAAACACAGCTTTGACTATATGGACTTTTCTCGCAAAATGATGTCTGCTTTTTAATATGTTATCTAGGTTTGTCATAGCTTTTCTTCCAAGGAGCAAACATCTTTTAATATCATGGCTGCAGTCACCATTTGCAGTGATTTTGGAGCCCAAGAAAATAAAGTCTGTCACTTCTTTCACTTTCTCCTCTTCCATTTCCGATGAAGTGATGGAACTGGATGCCATGATCTTAGCTGTTTGAATGTTGAGTTTCAAGCCACTTATTTTCATTGCTTTTCACCTCTTTCACCCTCATCAAGAGGCTCTTTATTTCCTCTTCACTTTCTACCATTAGAGCAGTATCATCTGCATATCTGAAGTTGCTGATATTTTTCCCAGAAATCTTGATTCCAGCTTTTGATTCATTTAGCCTGGTACATCATATGATGTACTCTATATAGAAGTTAAATAAGCAAGGTGACAACATACAGCCTTGCCATACTCCTTTCCCAATCTGGAACCAGTCTGTGTATGGTTTTAACTGTTGCTTCTTGACCTGCACACAGGTTTCTTAGGAGACAGGCAAGGTGGTCTGGTATTCCCATGTCTTTAAGAATTTTCTACAGTTTGTTGTGACCTACACAGTCAAAGGCTTTAGCGTAGTCAATGAAGCAGAAGTAGATGCTTTACCAGTATTCTCTTGCTTCTTCTATGATCCAGCAAATGTTGGCAATTTGATCTCTGGTTCCTCAGCCTTTTCTAAATACAGCTTCTACAGCTGGAAATTCTCAGTTCACATACTGTTGTATCCTAGCTCAAAGAATTTTGAGTATAAATATGCTAGCATGTGAAAGTGAGTACAACTGTATATAGTTTGAACATTCTTTGGCACTGATTTCTTTGGGATTGGTATGAAAACTGATTATTCCAGTCCTATGGCCACTGCTGAGTTTTTTTAATTTGCTGACACATTGAGTGCAGCACTTTAACAGCACCATCTTTTAGGATTTGAAATAGCTTAGCTGGAATCCCATCCCCTTGTCTAGCTTTGTTCATAGTAGTGCTTCCTAAGGCCCACTTGACTTTGGATTCCAGGATGCCTGCCTCTAGGTGAGTGATCACATCATCATGATTATCTGGGTCATTAAGACCTTTTCTATATAGTTCTTCTGTATATTCTTGCCACTTTTTCTTAAAATCTTTTCTGTTAAGTCCTTACCATTTCTGTCCTTTATGGTGCCAATCCTTGCATGAAATGTTCCCTTGAAACCTCCAATTTTCTTGAAGAGATCTCTAGTCTTTTCCATTCTATTGTTTTCCTCTATTGCTCTGTATTGCTCATTGAAGAAGACCTTCTTATCTCTCCTTGTTGTTCTCTGGAACTCTGTATTCAGCTGAGTATATCTTTCTCTCTCTCAATCACTTTTGCTTTTCTTCTTTTGTCAGCTATTTGTAAAGCCTCCTAAGACAACCAGTCTGCCTTCTTGCATTTATTCTTCTTTGGGATGGTTTTGGTCACCACTTCCTGTAAATGTTGTGAATCTCCACCCACAGTTCTTCAGATACTCTATGAGATCTAATCCCTTATATCTATTTGCTCTTTCACTGTATAATCACAAGGGATTTAAGTCACAACTGAATGCTCTAGTGCTTTTCCCTACTTTCTTCAATTCGAGCCTGAATTTTGCAATAAAGAGCTCATGATCTGAACCACAGTCAGCTCCAGGTCTTGTTTTTGCTGACTGCATACAGACTGCACCCAAGTATTACATTTTGCAATCTCAAAAAAATGATCTCTGTTCATTTCCAAGACAAACCACTCAAAATCACAGTAATCCATGTCTATGCCCCAACCACTCATTTGAAGAAGGTGAAGTTGAACGGTTTTATGATGACTTACAAGACCTTCTGGAACTAACACCAAAAAAAGATGGCCTTTTCATCATAGGCGACTGGAATGCAAAAGTAGAAAGTCAAGAGATACCTGGATTAACAGACAAGTTTGGTCTTGAAGTTCAAAATGAAATAGGGCAAAGGCTAACAGAGTTTTGCCAAGAGAACACACTGGTCATAGCAAACATCCCCTTCCAACAACATAAGAGACGGGATTGAGATTGCACCCAAGTACTCCATTTTAAGGGCTTCCCTGGTAGCTCAGACAGTAAAGAGTCTACCTACAGTGCAGGTTTGATCCCTGGGTTAGGAAAATCCCCTGGAGAAGGAAATGGCAACCCACACCAGTATCCTTGCCTGGAAAATCCCATGGATGGAGGAGCCTGGAAGGCTACAGTCCATGGGGTTGCAAAGAGTCTGGCATGACTAAGCGACGTCACTTTCTTTCTTTCACTACATTTTGGACTCTTTTGTTGACTTGAGGGCTACTCCTTATTGAAAAATTCAGACTTAAATTAAGAAAGTAGGGAAAAACCACTGGACCAATAAGGTATGACCTAAATCAAATCCCTTATGATTATACAGTGGAAGTGACAAATAGATTCAAGGGATTAGATCTGCTAGATGGAGTGCCAAAAGAACTATGGATGAAGGTTCATGACATTGTACAGAAGGAAGTGATCAAGACCATCCCCAAGGAAAATAAATGCAAAAGGGCAAAAGGTTGTCTGAGGAGGCCTTACAAATAGCTAGGAAAAGAAGAGAAGTGAAAGGAAAAGGACATAAGGAAAGGTATACCCATCTCAATGCAGAGTTCCAAAGCAAAAAAAAAAAAGGAGTGATAAGACAACCTTCCTCAGTAACCAATGCAAGGAATAAAGGAAAACAATTGAATACAAAATATTGGGGATCTCTTCAAGAAAGTTAGGTAACAAGAAACATTTCATGGAAAGATGGGCACAATAAAGGACAGAAATGGTATGGACCTAACAGAAGCAGAAGGTATTAAGCAGAGGGGGCAAGAATACACAGAACTATACAAAAATGATCTTAATGACCCAGAACAGAGAACTTTCAGATGTTCAAGCTGGATTCAGAAAATACAGAGGAAGTAGAGATCAAATTGCCAAAATCTGTTGGATCATTAGAAAAACAAGAGAGTTCCAGAAAAACATCTACTTCTGCTTTATTGACCACGCCAAAACCTTTGACTGTGTGGATTATGATAAACTGCGGAAAATTCTGAAAGGGATGGGAATACCAGATCACCTGACCTGCCTCCTGAGAAATCTGTATGCAGGTTAAGAAGAAACAGTTAGAACTGGACAGACAACAATGGTTTGGTTTGAACTGGGAAAGGAGTACATCAATGCTGTATACTGTCACCCTGCTTATTTACGTGATATGCAGAGTACATTATGCGAAATGCTGAGTAGGATGAAGCACAAGCTGGAATTAAGACTGCAGGGAGAAATATCATTAACCTCAGATATGCAGATGACACCACCCCTATGGCAGAAAGCGAAGAACTAAAGAGCCTCCTGATGAAACTGAAAGAGGAGAGTGACAAAGCTGGCTTAAAACTCAACATTTAGAAAACTAATATCACGGCATCTGGTCACATCACTTCATGGCAAATAGATGAGGAAACAATGGAAAGAGTGACAGACTTTATTTTCTTGGGCTCCAAAATCACTGCAGATGGTGGCTGTAGCCATGAAATTAAAAGATGCTTGCTCCTTGGAAGAAAAGCTATGACCAACCTAGACAGCATATTAAAAAGCATCTTTTAATATGCTTTTAATGCTCTTTTAAAGAGACATCTCTTTGCTGACAAAGGTCTATCTAGTCAAAGCTATATTTTTTTTTTCCAGTAGTCATGTATGGATGTGAGAGTTGGATTATAAAGAAAGCTCAGCATCGAAGAACTGATCCTTTTGAACTGTGGTGTTGAAGATGACTCTTGAGAGTTCCTTGGACTTCAAGGAAATTCACCCATTCCATCCTAAAGGGAAATCAATCCTGAATATTCATTGGAAGGACTGATGATGAAGCTGGAGCTATAATACTTTGGCCACCTGATACAAAGAACTGACTCATTGGAAAAGACCCTGATGCTGGGAAAGACTGAAAGCAGGAGGAGAAGGTGGGGGTGGTAACAGGATGAGATGGTTGGATGGCATCACTGACTCGATGGACGTAAGTTTGAGCAAGCTCTGGAAATTGGTGATGGACAGGAAAGCCTGGTGTGCTGCAGTCCAAAGTGAAAATGAAAGTCACTCAGTTGTGCCTGACTCTCTGTGACCCCATGGACTATACAGTCCATAGAATTCTCCAGGCCAGAATACTGGAGTGGTTAGCCTTTCCCTTCTCCAGGGGATCTTCCTAACCCAGGGATTGAACCTAGGTCTTCTGCATGGCAGGCAGATTTTTTTATCAGCTGAGATACCAGAGAAGCATGCTGCAATCCATTGGGTCACAAAGTCCCTGAGGGACTGAACTGAACTGAACTCAAAGCAGATTATTACCCAAATTTTTCTTCTGTTTCTTTTAGCATGTCAATTCATGTATGCTTTTTCCTAAAATTAAATCTATATATTATTGATAGAGGTGTTAAACACCTAGAAACACTCTAGTGGAAGAATGTGACTGTTAAATGAGAAGTTGGAAGTCACCAAAGTTTGTTCAGGACATTCATTGAAGCTGCAAGTTAGAATGAGTTGGATGAGTACAGTGAGTCAAGAAGTGAAATTAAAACAGAAAGAGCCAGGGGCCAACACCCTGGGAGGTGACTTGGATTGTCTGAGCAAACTAATAATGTGAGAGCTGCCCTAGTCAAGTGAAAATCGTGGTGGAGAGGAAGGTTAGAGTGTAAAGGGGCTCAGATCCTGAGGAGGCTTGGGGACCACTGTAAGCACTTCGATTTTTCTCTGAAAGAAAATCATGTCACTCTAGAGTTTTGATCAGAGGACTGACATGATGTAGCTTAAATTTTAACAGTATCACTTTGGCTTCTAGGTTGAGTATAAAATCTAGGAGGACAAGGAAAGAAATGAGACCAGTTAAGAGGTTGTTTCGATAAATCCAAAGGAGAATAATTGTGACTTGAAACCAAGTGGTCAGTGGAGATGGTGACTAGAGATCAAATTCTGGATATAATCCAAAAAAGGAACTAAGTAGTTTATAGAATCTAATCAGTGACATTCCAATGTTTCATTTTTTAAAGGCCTCGATGCTACTACTCAAAATTGCTTCTTCTTTCTTCTCATCTCTTTTAAATTAAAATTCTTTCTGCCACTGGATCAGCTTTCATTCATTCTTCTTGAGGCTAGTTCTATGCTCTCTTTATAAACAAAATGATGCCTCTGGATCTGTTCTGAAGTCTCTCCTAACTATCCACACATCTTTTAAGTTTTAAAACACTAAATTTTATGCAGCATTCAATGAGCAACACCTGGTACTTCTAATTATCTATTTAGAAAACCCATATGCATTTAGAGGTGGTAAGAGACTACATGGCTTCCCTGGTGGCTCGAATGGTAAAGAATCTACTTGCAATCCAAGAGATACAGGTTTGATCCCTGGGTCTGGAAGATCTCCTGGAGAAGGGAAAGGCTACCCACTCCAGTACTCTTGCCTGGAAAATCCCATGGACGGAGGAGCCTGGTAGGCTGCAGTCCATGGGGTTGCGAAGAGTTGGACACGACTGAGCGACTTCACTTTGACATTTCACTTTCATGCATTGGAGAAGGAAATGGCAACCCACTCCAGTATTCTTGCCTGGAGAATCCCAGGGACGGAGGAGCCTGGTAGGCTGCAGTCCATGGGGTTGCGAGGAGTTGGACACGACTGAGCGACTTCACTTTCACTTTTCACTTTCATGCACTGGAGAAGGAAATGGCATCAGGATATGGATGATTTATCTAAAGTCATGAGCCCAGACAGCTCTAAGGAATTAGTTTAAAAACAGAAAGGAAAGTGAAACTCACTCAGTTGTGTCTGAGGACTCTTTGAGGCCCCATGAACTGTAGCCTGCCAGACTCCTCTGTCCATGGGATTCTCCAGGCAAGAATACTGGAGTGGGCTGCCATGCTCTTTCCCAGAGGACCTTCCCGACTTTAGGATCAAACCTGGGTCTTCTGTACTGTAGGCAGATTCTGTACCGTCTGAGCCAAGTTGAAAAACAGAAAGGAAGGCATCCAAATACAGAGCATTGGGCTCCCCAATTTTAAAAGCTGGAGGGGAAGTGGGGACTAACAGGAGCTAGTGAGGAAAATCAAGAGGGTCTTGTCCTGAAAGCCAAGTGAAGAAAGCATTTCCAGGACGGTGGGGTGGTCAACTGTCAAATACCACCAACAGATCAAGCAAGATGGGAATAAGAACTGCCGGCCAGATTTTGCAATGTAATTTTGACGAGGGCTTCCCGGGTAGCTCAAACGGTAAAGAATCTGCCTGCAATGCCGGAGACCCGGGTTTGATCCCTGGGTCAGGAAGA
Source organism: Neotragus moschatus (assembly GCA_006410615.1). Lineage (NCBI taxonomy): Eukaryota > Metazoa > Chordata > Mammalia > Artiodactyla > Bovidae > Neotragus > Neotragus moschatus. The sequence goes on from SJYA01005237.1 coordinate 12,656, forward strand.
TCCCCTGGAGAAGGGAATGGCAACCCACTCCAGTACTCTTGTCTGAAGAATTCCACAGACAGAGGAGTCTGGCAGGCTACAGTCCACGGGTTGCAAAGAATCAGATGTGACTGAGTGGCTAACAGTTTCACTTTCATTTTCAGTCTTGTCAAGAGAAGTTCTGGTGAAGTGAGTGGAAGAGACAAGGCTGACGAGATTAGGCTTAAGAAAAACAGAAAAAAAATTTATTGGGCGAGTTGGCTGCAAAATTAGTAGAGAAATGGTTGTTACCTAAAGGATTAGAAAATCAACAGAAATATCTTGGCTTTATTTTTAAGATGGGAGAAATAATAGCATGTTTACATGCTGATAATAAGGATCAATCAGAGAGAAAAATAATAATTCGGGGAGGGGAAAAATTTCTGGAGCCTGCCCATGAGTCAACAGAAGATGGGACTTAGTACACAAGGGCCATAGGCTGTCTCATGGAGGACCATAGATCCCCAGGAACAGGAGGAAACGTCAATTATGAGTTAGATGCCATGGGGGTACACGTGGTGGTAGCATTTTCTGGAAGTGTTTTCAGAAAGTTAGGAAGCACAGCTGACAGTGAGGATGGGAGAGTGTTGGAAGGTTGAGAAGGAGGAGGAAGAGAGTCATCCAGAAACCACGGACAATGAAAGGACTGTTTGCAGGACAGATTTAGTCATAATATTCAGTTTCCAAGTCCACCTCTCAATTATGTAAAGTCCCCCCTGCTCTGCCTGAAATTTAGCTAGTGAAGTTTTACCCTCCCTGATGTAAATTAGTTTTCATTACAAACAATTAAGACAAAGAGACACTATATAATGGATAAGAAGAGATGTAATGGATAAGATCGAAGGTTCTCTGGGTTCCAGTCTCAGTTTTGCCATTTATTCATTATTGGCCTGTGCAAGTGATTTAACCACTTTGTGCTGCATGTAATACATATAGCCAAGTTCTTGGCATGTAACAAGTGTTACATAAATGCCTCCCTTGTTGTTTACTCATTAAGTCACATCAGACTCTTTTGTGATCCCATGGACTGAGCCTGCCAAGTTCCTCTGTTCATGGGATTTCCAAAGCAAGAATACTGGAGTGGGTTGCCATTTCCTTCTCCAGGGGATCTTCCTGACCCAGGAATCGAACCCACATCTCGCACTGGGAGGCAGGTTCTTTACCACTGAACCATCAGGGAAGCCCACAAATGCCTTTATTACTACTACATATAATAACCACTGACATTCAGGACAAATTTTTTAATAAGTAGAAAATTCTATTTTCAAGTGTATATAATTATGAAACCTTGTATCTATAATGTACTCATAATGCCTTCACAATAAAATCATATAAGAGAATCCTCTACAGACAAATGTTTTTCAAAATGCTCTTTAGATCGCAGCAAAGTCTGACAAAAGGGAGGCACTTCCATTCTTCTATCAAAACACTGTCGTTAAGTTGAAGGAGCAGACAAAGTGCCCCTTCTGCTAAGTAGCATACTACTGAGACACCTGTCATCACAGGAAAGATCAGCACTTTAGGATACATATACTTTTATACAGGAAAATGTGTAGCTTGTTTTTAAATCCTACAATTTCTTTAAAATAATGTGCAATGAGAAAACCACTATCTGGTAAAAAGATTTTCATTGTCATGCCTCATTAGATTGCAAAGTACCATTATGACTTTTCTGTATCTTAAGGACCTTCTGTTAAAAATCAGTCACAGTAATGATACCTTGCAGAGCTTTGTTCACTTAAAATTTCCACCTGTTTGTTTGCTGCAATGTCTAGCTTGCCTATGAAGGAAGTAGTAAGTCAATTTCCTATATGAGGCCACTTGTAACCTTAACTTGGATTTGTTTTTTAATATCACGGTAAAAATCCTATCAGGAGTTTATGCAGTCTTTCCATAAAACATTCTTTTAGTAAAAAAGGCAATTACTATTGAGACTACATCTTTGCTTTACTGACTCATCAAAAACACTTTTTCTGTGTATTTCATTATTGAAATAGAACCTAACAATCAGTAAAATCCCATCATAAAGCAACTGATAATCATGAGATAATGTTAACTCAGATAAACTCTCTCAAAATAAATAAATAAAACCTCTCTCAAACAGCTTCAGTCCTCCACCAGCTCCTATTCTGAAAATCGAGAGTAAGGCTGGGCAGAGAAAGGGCAGGCAACCTCATCAACCTCTGTATGTGGTAGTGCCCCTGGGTAGATCAACAAAATGGGCAGTAACCACCAGGAGATTTCCTTCACTCTCTGCACATGAGATCCAGAATCTCTTCCACTGGTGTAAAGCCACTGGGTTTAAACCACTGGTTTAAGCACGGTGTAAAATGACAACTGAGACTAGATGGGTCTGGACCACCTGAGATTCAAGTCACCAGGCTGCGCAAGCCTGCCCAGTCATTTCATTAGCCTCGAGTAACACAACCACAAATTTTACTGAATTGAATGCTTTGGTGACTACATTTTGGCAGTAACTCACTGCAATACAAACCAAGATGCGAAACTCTGTCTTCTTTCACTTGTCTGATGAAGCCTGGCATGCTGCAGTCCATAGGGTCACAGAGTTGAACACGATAATAAACCTCCAACACTATATTTTTCTAATGTTTATTTATTTAGATCTTGAGCAATGTTTTCTATCTATCTTTCAAAAGTATTTGCTGAATGCATTTTATCTAGCCATTCAGTTATTTTGCATTTATTTTTTTTGTTTTGTTTCAGATGTAGTATTTCAGTCACTTATTCTATCATAGGAAGAATAGCAAAAACCTGTGGTTTTTCCTTAGAAACCCTCAAAGGAGGTTTCTAAACATTTTCATTAGGTTAAATGCAATTTGTGAATGATGAAATTGAGTATCACATGACCTTAATTTAAACCTTTGTTAAAAAATTGTACAGGTTTGTCCTCGGGTTCAGAGTACAAAATTTTAAATGTCTAATTTACAATAATGGTTTCACAGAGTTATTAGCCAACAACTCTAGCAAAACATATTCCTAAAGCAAGGTTCATTTCTTAGGATAATGTATATAGATCCGTATTTCAAACTGTCATCTTGGTAAATTCTAATTGTTTTCATGGCCTGACATGCCTGACCACACTGTCCAGAGCTCTGTATCACAGGCACTATTACTAGAGAGGTAGGAGGAATTCCAGCCCTGCCATTTTTCTTGCTCACTATGCTTAATTGATCAGCATTATCTTTAATCTGCGGTTTCACTACAGATCCCACTAAGCTGCAATACTTTGCTATATCCTAAACCCTAATTAAGGAAGGAGTTTGCATTCACCAACACGTCTGTAACATGGAATTTAGGCACTTCCGTTAGGAGGTCTTGTACTTCCAAAGCCTCTGATGTATACTTTGAAAGAGTGTGCTAGGACAGATACCACGGATATAATTCATTTTTTATTTTTGTCTAAGAATAAATTATAATAATTCTTTCACGTATGTCAATGCATGGGCCCTGGGATGGGTACACCATATCAGAAAATGGGTGGTGTACTATGTTTGGGGAGAAATGGCTTCCTCCAGCTACAGAGAAAGTGCTCATGGCTCATTATGTTACAGTCCTTTCTTTCTAGGTTTCTCGCCACCTATACAGACATCATCAGCTTCCTTCATTTCCCCAAAGCAACAGGAAGGCACAGTGATTATGTAAAGTGAAAGTTCACTTAAGGTTTCAGGGGAGCTGGAGGTAACGAAAACACAAGGCAGTGAATAACACCAAATTTGTTGCCAGACGTCTCTATTCCTAAGGATTTAGCAAATATCCTCACGTAATGGGAAATTTCTCATAGGCATGCATTTCTTTTTGTACCCTAGACATTTATTTTGCTGTTGCTGCTGCTGCTGCTAAGTCACTTCAGTCGTGTCCGACTCTGTGCAACCCCACAGACGGCAGCCCACCAGGCTCCCCCATCCCTGGGATTCTCCAGGCAAGAACACTGGAGTGGGTTGTTTCCTTCTCCAATGCATGAAAGTGAAAAGTAAAAGTGAAGTCGCTTCAGTCGTGTCCGACTCTTGGCGACCCCATGGACTGCAGCCTACCAGGCTCCTCCGTCCATGGGATTTTCCAGCCATGAGTACTAGAGTGGGGTGCCGTTGTCTTCTCAGCTAGGTCTTCTTTTTCCTACCTCTTGCACCAGCTGACAATCCTCTCATATTACACTAGTACAAAGTATAAGTTCAGCTCTTCACACATTCATCTCCCCCAACCCCAAGTTTGCCCTGGACTGACTTTAGCATAAAGGAGCATTTGCTAAAGTGCTCTGCTTAATGAAGGATCAACTATCACGGTCTCTATTGTTAACCACACAAATGCTACTACAAGTTTTGAAATTATAATGGTTTCTAAAATTTTAAATATTTTTATTTAATGCTTATGTCAGATTCATACTGCTCCCTGCTGCCCCCAGTCACTAAACACCAGAGTTAGCTGCCCACTATCTTATGCTTCCACAATTTGTTGTTCAAATCTACCCTAAATATTACTGTATTTAATAATAATGTACTTCTAGTTCTTTCTCCCTAAGTTACAAACTTGACTTACTCATTTCTGAGCTGCAATATCTACTGTAAATTCTGGCTCAAAGAAGTCACTGAATATATGTTTTTGTTTGTAAATGAATAAATGAACAAACAAATGGATTTATGGACCAGAATGTCTCAATTCTCAGACGTTATACTATGCACAAAGTGAAAGTGAAGTTGCTCAGTCATGTCTGACTCTTTGCGACCCCATGGACTGTACCCTACCAGGCTCCTCCCCCCATGGGATTCTCCAGGCAAGAACACTGGAGTGGGTATAAGAAGAATATCAATAATTGTACAGTAAATATTCATTATAATTTTCAGGGCTATGTCAGATGTTCAGTCATGTCTGACTCTTTGTGTACCAATGGACTGTAGCCCACCAGGCTTCTCTGTCCATGTAATTCTCCAAGCAAGAAGACCAGAACAGGTTCCTACTCCAGGGGATCTTCCTGACCCAGGGATCAAACCCAAGTCTCTTGCATCTCCTGTTCTAGTAGGTGGATTCTCTACCACTGTCCCACCTGGGAAGCCCTCCATACTACACTTAGCTTAACCAAGAGGCTGAGAAGTGATTTTCAGGGCTGCTACACTGCAAAACTATGGACACTGTGTTCAACAAATTTATGAATCTGTTTCTTTGTACATGTCCAAATCTCTTCACCAAAACTTTTTGAGGATATATTTCAGAATTCAGAATTATTTAGATTTTAGATAGTTGATATAGAGCAAAACTTTAATAAAATACATTAATATTTATGGAGGAAAATGTATGAATATTCACATAGCCTATAAAGCATGAGTGTGGGTTAGGTTCTGCTGTCAAGTGAATTCCGGTCAGGGAAAATCAGGTATTATACTGACAAGGGACTACAATGAAACTTTTGTTTGCGTGTCTTTCTGAATACTGACATTGTGATGAGGAACTGTGGACCTCTCAGGGTGACCTCTGGCTTTTCTCCTGAGTATTTCTGCCGTGTCACCTTTTGTTAGTTTCATTCAACTTCCTTGGGTGCTTGAAGGTTAAAAGTGGTGCACACTGCCATTAGGTACAGCTCACACTAGGTAGAGCTAGTGTGGAGGGAAGTCACACACTAGGTGGATGTGCAACAGTGGTGTCTTCAGGAAATTTTTGCTTAAAGAACAAAACATATTATCATATCATATCCCAGCAGTAAACAGCTTGGTGTATTTTTTCTCAGATAGTTTTCTATACATAGTAATATCAAATGGGTGAAATTATTTTTACCCCAAATGATATTGTTACTTTTTCTTCACAATATATTTAAGATGCTTTTTCATACTTGAAATATAGACAGCTAGCTCACTCTTTTAAAATGCCCCGGTGTATTTTATTGCAAGGGTGTGTCATAATTTCTTAACCTATAAACAGACATTCAAACTGTTTTCATTTTCTCAGTATTACAAATAATGTAGTACTCAACATCTACCTGGATGTATTTTTACACATTTTTAGAGTTCTTTTAAGGATGAGTTTCTAGAAGTAGAATTGTTGGTAATGAATACTTTTAATAGATAAGATCAAATTGCTCTCCAACTTTCAAAAGGTCATTATTCATTGTTTTATCAATATGATTTTTGGCATGCCCATTATTTTAATCAGTAATAATTATTAGTACATTGAGCATTTTTCATATATCTAGACTATGTTTTATAAATTGCTTTCATACCTATTGCTTGTTTTTCTTTTTGGCTTTTCATCTTTTTTCCTTTGTAACAAGTTAGAAAGAATATTCTGTACCTTAGCAATAGCATCCTTTTGACTTATACATGTGTTACAAATAGCTTTTCAATCTGTCCTTTGACAGTTTTTTTCCTTATAGAAAAAGTTTCAAATTCATTTATATAGCAAAATCGACCATGTTTGATTTTGAATTCTGAACTTCATGCAGTAAAAGAAAGCTTTGCCATTCCAATATTATAAATACATTCCTCCATCTTTTCTTTCTGTTTTTTAATCCTTTTTCCTTAAAAAAAAAACAAAAAACAAAACTTAAAACTGTTGACCCACCTGAAATTTTTCTTTGGTACAGTGAGCCAGCAGTTCCAAGACTATTTACTGAATAACCCAGCTAAAATGGAAGCCTCTTAATTCCTACTCTTTATTCTGTTGTGAATAAATCCTACTATTTCTCGTAAGTCACCTTTTCTATTACAGGACAAAATAAACAAGCTCTTCCACCATTACCTACTAGTTTTGGTAATCTTGTTAACTTGTGAGTCTCTGCTTAGACACTAAAGAGTGGGGATAAGAAGAGAGAGAATGAATACACAGCATTTAGCATGGTTTCTGTCCCACAGGCAGTCAATAATGACAGATACTGGTAGCTTCTCCCCTGATATACTTCAGCACTTCGTCTGCATCACAGAATGCAGTCAGGCACTAAACTTATCAGCTGCTGCAAGTTCCTTGAAATCAAGGACTGCACCTTCTACTGGAGGGGTCCCCGACCAGTGGGCCTTGGATCTGTAGTGGTCAGTGGCTTGTTAGGAACCAGGCTGCACCGCAGGAGGTTAGCGGCAGATGAGAGTGAAGCTTCTTCTGTATTTACAGTTGCTCTCCATCTCTCACATTTCTGCCTGAGCTCCATCTCCTGTCAGATCAGAGGCAATAGATTCTCATAGAAGCACAAACCCTACTGAGCTTGAATCATCCTGAAAACATCCTCCCATCCCGCGCCCAGTCCATGGAAAAACTGTCTTGCATGAAACTGCTCCCTGGTACCAAAAGGGGTTGAAGACTGCTTTTCTACTGTACAGGCCACAGGATCCAGGAAAGGGTTACAGCATGAACTCCAGGAACTGAGCTCTGCCCTACTTCTCACCATCTGGATGAACTTTATCTTTAAAACGAAGAAAACAGAACCTGCCTGAGAGGACTGTTCTGATGGTTAAATAAGCTAGCACGTGTAGCTTATGAGCAGGGCCTAAATTTAATAAACACTAAATAAATAATAACCACTATTTTTACACTTTAATTTTTATTTGTTGTTGTTTAACTGCTAAGGCGTGTCCAACTCTTTGCCATGTAGCTTGCCAGGCCCCTCAATCCATGAGATTTCCCAGGCAAGAATACTGGAGTGGGTTACCATTTCTTTCTCTGGGGGGGGGGGGTCTTTGTGACCCAGGGATCGAATCCACATCTCCTGCTTAACAGGCAGATTCTTTACCACTGAAGCCCTACAACTGTTATAGCACAATGTTGAGCTCATGGTCCATATTCAAATAATTCATTATATTATAGAAGAGAAAATAACATAGAAAGTATTTTTCCCTTAAGAAATAATGATTATTATTGAGTACTACGCCTCAGAAAAAAGATTGTATGATTTCTTAAAGTGTTACATACAGTACATAAGACCAACACTGTAGCAGCAGTTGAGAACTAAACCAGAAATCTAAGTTAATTACACTAAAAATATTGAACATGGAAACTTACTTCTTTGCTTTGTAGAAGTCAAAGTAAAAAGGAAAACACAATAGGCTAACAGATGATATGAAGTGTGTATTATGTTGTTTACTACACGAGGGTCATCCAGCAACAAGGAGACTGTGTTCATACCCCTCCTACAAATCAGGTGGATAGAGAAGATTATAGGGGCTTCCCCTGTGGCTCACTGGTAAAGAATCTGACTACAATGCAGGAGACGTGGGTTCAAGCCCTGGGTCAGGAAGATCCCCTGGAGGAGGGCATGGCAACCCACTCCTTTTTTCTTGCCTGGAGGATCCCATGGACAGAGGATCCTGGTGGGCGACAGTGCATGGGGTCGCAAAAAAGTTGGACTCAACTGAGGTGACTAAGCAGCAACAGATTACAGAGGATGTGACTTTTTGATGTTTCAAATAAGGAAAAAGTTGAAAAATCCAGGGAAGTAAAAAATTTGTGTGCCTGTTTTGAGGTCTCTCTTAAGAATCAGCTATTTCAACCAGTCCTTTAAAGAAGTTATTAATGAGACAATTCCTTCAACTTTGTTTTGCTGACAAAAGATAGAGCTCCATAACTCAGGTGTAATTTTTGGGTGACAATGTTGATATTCTCTTAAAATATTGAAGAGTTAGATTTGAAATCTTGACCAAACGTTCATCCTACCTTTGTACAGATGCCAAAAAGTTTTCAGCAAACAGACAAGAAACTGTGTAGGACTGACTTAAGTACCTGAATAAACACTCGACTGAGGCTAACAGTTTCCTGTCATAATGCAGTGGTGTTTAACAGAAATGCTGGCAGAGAATTCTTTGTTCAAATAAAATCTTAAGCAGAAGAGTCAAACAAGTAAACAAACAAAAGCAGGGCTGTTCTGGGCTAAGAAGGAATGGGACTAAGTTAAGAACCACAACTTGAAAACCATTTCCCCATGAAATATGTTTTGTCTGAAAGATTACAAAGTAATTAGTATATGTTCACGTACAAAACAATCTGGAAAGACAGTACAAAAGCACACAAAGCAAAGAAGCTGGAGTCAGATGCCCTGTACTTGGCCCTTGGCCCCTACACTGTGTAGTAACCTTTCTGTATTCTCACTGGTAAAATACAAATAGTGAGAGTACCTTCACTTCATGGGACTCTTGCTAAGTCACTTCAGTCGTGTCTGACTCTGTGCGACTCCACAGACGGCAGCCCACCAGGCTCCCCCGTCCCTGGGATTCTCCAGGCAAGAACACTGGAGTGGGTTGCCATTTCCTTCTCCAATGTGTGAAAGTGAAAAGTGAAAGTGAAGTCGCTCAGTCGTGTCTGACTCTTAGCGACCCCATGGACTGCATCCCACCAGGCTCCTCCGTCCATGGAATTTTCCAGGCAAGAGTACTGGAGTGGGGTGCCATTGCCTTCTCCGCATGGGACTCTTAGAGGAATTACATGACTTAATACCAAAAGCACTCAGAATAGCACCTGATCACAGTCAAGTGTAGTAAGATATTTGTTAAATGGATAAGGTTCTTATACAACAATAGGATGTATTAGTGGAAAAAACTGCAATCCATCTAGATTTATCTAACTGAACCCTAGGGGGAATCATTCATGGCTTTGGCATAACATATCAATGTATTCTGTGTTCACTAATTTATCAACAGGGTTTCTGTTTGTGTTTTTCTCTTCTTGATTTTCTGCATGTCAAAGACATGGACTGCATTCACTTGTATTTCCAGCACAGGTAACTTTTAAATGCAGTTAAGTATCAATATATGCCTCTGGAGTGAAAAATTAATGAATTAAATTGTTTTAGCAGCATGAAGCAAGCTAATATTTAATTTATATAGATTTATCTTAGAGTACAAAAATAATTATGGACCTCCCTGGTGGTCCAGTGTTTCAAGAATCTGCCTGCCAATACAGGGGACATGGGTTCAATCCCTAGTCCAGGAAGATTCCACTTGCTTCGAGGCAACAAAGCCCACTTTCAACTACTGAGACTGCACTCTAGAGCCTGTGCTCCACAAAAAGAGAAGCCACTGCAATAAGAAGCCCATGCACTGCAACGAAGAGTAGCCCTCACTTGCCACAATGAGAGAAAACCCTCACACAGCCAAAAAAAGAAAATAATTATATTCCAGAAAGAAGAGCAAGGCACATACCCAAGTAATCAACTGCCAAAATGCTTACTCAAATAATGGCAATGTCTTCATAAGAGGTTTTTCATCTTATAAAGTATTATGTCATAGTTAAAAGGACTGCAAGGAGATCCAACCAGTCCATTCTAAAGGAGATCAGTCCTGGGTGTTCTTTGGAAGGAATGATGCTAACGCTGAAACTCTAGTACTTTGGACACCTCATGCAAAGAGTTGACTCATTGGGAAAGACTCTGATGGTGGGAGGGATTGGGGGCAGGAGGAGAAGGGATGACAGAGGATGAGATGGCTGGATGGCATCACCGACTCCAGGGACCTGAGTTTGAGTGAACTCTGGGAGTTGGTGATGGACAGGAAGGCCTGGCGTGTTGCGATTCATGGGATCACAAAGAGTCGGAAACGACTGAGCTACTGAACTGAACTGAATAGTTAAAAGAATGTTAGGATTATATATAAACATACCGAGCTTCCAGTCATTGTTTCATGAAACAAATAAGATGAGAAGTGATACACAAATTATGATATATATCATTTGTGTATCAACATATCTAAAACAACATATTACAGACACACATGCACAAAAATGTAAAAAACTAAGAAGTGTAGAAGAGTGGTAGGCAAGAACAGATTAGAGGTAGTTATAAAGAGAACTTAAGTCTCATTGGCATTGTCTTGATACTTTTTAAGGAGACTGTACTGTCGCATACTTGAGTACTTAAAGCACAACAATCTAAAGTCTGGAGGAAAAGCACTATCTGTTAGCATTAGCATGCACGTCTTCACACCAATACCTTCCCTTGTGTTTCTGCAGTAGGATTAAGATGCAGGTTCTGAAGGAGAATAATCATTTGAGAATGTTACATAACCATATACTGAGCATGTCACCAAATTCCATCATTCTCACCATTTCTATTTCAGTAAAGCAGAGGCTTACATCAATGGGTCATAGCACAAAACTGTGCATGAAACCAGCTTACTCATCATGCTAAATATTAACCTGAGGGACAGGTAGTTTAAGAATACATTATCCAATTTATTATCTTTAATAATAGGATGTATTATTATTTATAGAATTTCGAAGTAAAGTCCAGGGAATACATGTTTATTTCTAGGGAAACAGGAAAACTGCCACAGTTTTCTATGGAGAGAATATTAAATAAGATTATTGGCAAATTGTCTTCTTAAGAGCCCAGATTAAAAAAAAAAAAAAGAGCCCAGATATAAGTCAAAGAAACTATTGTGGAAAGTAAGGTTGGATAGTTTTGTGGACTAAAATAAATGTAAAAAGCACCATAGAGCTCCAAATGCAGGGAAAAAAGTTCATGAGTCTGTCAAAAAACAAACAAACAAAGAAAGCAGACTTCAAAGCAAGGAAAATTATTAGGAATAAAGAGAAGCATTACATCACGCTAAAGAGGCCAATTTTCCAAGAAGACATAACAATTATTAATGCACATGCATCTGACGTCAGATCATCAAAATCTGGTAAGGTAAAAATGGCAGAAATGTAAGGAGAAACAGATGCGTCCACTGTTTGTCAGCCACTTCAACACCTCTCTTGCAGAAATAGAGAGATCTAGCAAGAAGAAAATCAGTAAGGACAGAGTTGAAATCAACAATATTGTCAACCAATTAGACATAATTGACGGCAATAGACTACTTCATTTAATAGCAGCAGAATATACCTTCTTCTCAAACCCACATGAAATATCCATCAAGGTAAACCACATTCTATGCCATAAAATATACTTTAACAAATTCACAGAACAGAAGTCATTCAATGTCTATTCTTATACCACAAAAAAACTAAGCTAAAAATCATAACACAAGGACAACTGGAAAATTTCGAAGTACATGGATATTTAACAACACATTTTTAAATAAAACATGATTTAAAGAAGAAATGTCAAGAGAAATTTAAACATATTTTGAACTAAATGAAAACACAAATATCAAAATCTGTGGGATACATCAAAAGCAGTGCTTAGAGGGAATTTTTTAGCATTAAATATATTAGACAATAAAATAGCATTAAATATTACAGCAGAAAAGAAAAAATATCTAAAGTCAATCTTCTAAACTTTCACTTTATGAAACTAGAAAAAAGAGTAAATTAACCTAAATAAGTAGAAGAAAAATAATAAATTAGATCAGAAATCAATGAAATTGAAAAGAATAAAGAAAATAAACAAAACCAAAAATTTGTTCTTTGAAAAGATCAATAAAATTAGTAATCCTCTAGCCAGGATAGCTAACGAAAAAGAAGAGAAAAGATACAAATTACCAATATCTGAAATGAAAGAGGAGACATCACTATAGATCTTGTGGACATAAGATGAATAATAAAGAATACTATGAACAACTCTATGTTTAAAAAGTTGATAACTCAGATGAAAAGGGATCAATGCTTTGAGAGACACAATCTGCCAAATCTCACATATGAAGAAACAGACAATCTGAACAGAACTTTATTAAGGAATCTGAAACAATAATTAGTAACTTACCAAAACAGAGAGCACCATGCCCAGAAGGGTTCAATGATGAATTTTACCAAACATTTAAGGAATAAATTATACCAACTCTCTATATTCTCTTTTGGAGATGAAAATAGAAAGAATGCTTCCTAATCATTCCATGAGGCCAGCATTATCTTAATACAAAACTAGACAAAAGCATCACAAAAAAAGAAAACTATATACTAATATCTCTCATGAATGTAGATGTGGAAAATCTCATCAAAATCTTAGCAAAATAAAAAAAAAAAGTATAAAAATAACTGTACATCACAACCAAATGGGATTTAATTCACATATGCAATACTGGTTCAACATTTGAAAATTAATGTGTTCCATTATATTAAAAAGCTAAAAAAGAAAAATCACTTGATCACATCAACAGATGAAGAAAAAGTATTCAACAAAATTCAACACTCATTCATGAAAAAAAATCTCTTAGTGAATGAGGAATAGAGAGGCACTTCCTCAATTTGATAAAAAAAAAAAAACAACTCTACAAAAAACCTACAGCTAAGGTCATACTTAATGGTGAGAAACTAGAAGATTTTCCATCAGGTCAGGAAAAATCAGAGAGATCTAATCTCACCATTTATTTTCAGCACTGTAATAGAAGTCCTACAAATCCAATGGGACAAAAAAAAGAAAAAGAAAAGAAAGAAAGAAAATAAGAGATACACTCATTGGAAAGGAAGAGATAACACTCATTGTTTGCAGATGATATGTTCTTCTACGTAGAAAATCNTTTCCATCAGGTCAGGAAAAATCAGAGAGATCTAATCTCACCATTTATTTTCAGCACTGTAATAGAAGTCCTACAAATCCAATGGGACAAAAAAAAGAAAAAGAAAAGAAAGAAAGAAAATAAGAGATACACTCATTGGAAAGGAAGAGATAACACTCATTGTTTGCAGATGATATGTTCTTCTACGTAGAAAATCCAAAGAGGACTGGCAGAACAAATTCTGGAACTAATCATTATAGCAAGGTCACAAGATACAAGATTAATATACAAAAGTCAGTTGCTTTCCTATGTACCAGAAATGAATAAGTTGAATTTTAGATTAAAAATACAATACCATTTAATTAGCATCCCAAAATATGAAGTACTTACATATAAATATAACTATATATATATATATAATTTATATGAGGAAAATCATAGAACTCTAATAAATGAAATAAAAGAACTAAATAAATGGGGAGATAGTCCATGTTCATGGAAAGGAAGATTCAGTACTGTCAAGATGTCAGTTCTTCCCAAAACAATCCACAGGTATGCTGCTAAGTCATTTTAGTTGTGTCCAACTCTGTGCGATCCCATAGGTGGCAGCCCACCAGGCTCCGCCGTCCCTGGGATTCTCCAGGCAAGAACACTGGAGTGGGTT
>SJYA01005239.1:0-26155 GCA_006410615.1 Neotragus moschatus
GGTTGGATCTCCTTGCAGTCCAAGGGACTCTCAAGAGTCTTCTCCAACATTACAGTTCAAAAGCATCAAGTCTTTGGCGCTCAGCTTTCTTTGCGGTCCAACTCTCACATCCATAAATGACCACTGGAAAAACCATAGCTTCGACTAGATGGGCCTTTGTCGGCAAAGTAATCTCTGTGCTTTTTAATATGCTATCTATTAGGTTTGTCATAGCTTTTTTTTCCAAGGAGCAAGTGTCTTTTAATTTCATGGCTGCAGTCACCATCTGCAGTGATTTTGGAGCCCAAGAAAATAAAGTCTCTCACTGTTTCCATTGTTTCCCCATCTATTTACCATGAAGTGATGAGACCGGATGCTGTGATCTTAGTTTTCCGAATGCTGAGCTTTAAGCCAGCTTTCTCACTCTCCTCTTTCACTTTCATCAACCTACTCTTTAGTTCCTCTTTGCTTTCTGCCTTAAGGGTGGTGTCATCTGCATATCTGAGGTCATTAATAACCTTCAGGATTAAAAGATTAGCCCTGCATCATTATTTTGGGGGTGATTTGCTTTTTTGTTTCCTGTATATGATTGAAATTCCATTTCAATATTGATAGTGTTCATATGTGACCTGAAAACTTGTTTGGAAATACATGGGATATGTTACATAAATAAACTAACAACTGACCATATTAACAACATTAAACAGGGTAGATTTCTCAGAAGAAATGAGCAAGTGCGTAGGTTGAGGAGTAGGGGCATCCTAAGTGTTCTGGCAGCAGCCACTCTGTTTCATCTTCTGGATGGGTGAAGATGACGATGGGGGCCCTTCCTTCCTGAAAATAGCTGTGAGTAGTGGCGGTCTTGCTACTGGGCTAGTGCAGGTGGTCTCTGCACCTGCTTCGTGCACAGCCGCCTCTGGGTATCACCTGTCCGGGGTGCTGCAGAAAGCTTTAGCCAGTCCCCTAAATGTTCCCGTGGGCCCTGAGTTCAGGGCTCTCCTCCTAACCCACAGAGGGGAGATGGGCAGAGGAGCCGCACCCAGGATGTTAACGGACCTGTCTCTTCACAGGTCCTTCTCTGTTTAGATGCCTGGGACGTTTCCTCCTTGTACCCACCTCTCACTCCCCCAACCCTATACACCATCCATCCCAGTTCCTGGTACCTAGTGTGAAGTACCACGTGTAGGTGTCAAGAGGGGGCTTGTCAGAGCCCAGAAATGAGAGGCTCGTGCAGGAAGTCTGCAGGATGGGCACTTGTTTAGGAGCAGATGGGACTGTTCCAAAAGAAACTCCTTCCCAGGTTGTACGTGGAACCTAGATCCAGTCAGCCCTTGAACTTCACTCAGTGCCAAGACCGTCTTCAATCACGTATTCTGTTCAGTGTAATCCCACTGCCTAAGTGCTAGGTACTAGGGCCACAGATGTAAGAAAACACACTTCTAGAGGTGCTTATTGTCTGATGGTGATGACGACGATGGTGGCCACTGAAATTCATCTTACTGTGTGCCTGTCACTATGGTAGGTATATTGTATGTATTTTTCATTTCACACACAGAGAAACAACTCAATTATTTCACCAACTTCTTAAATGGGGAAACTAAGGGGAGGAGAGAGAAAGAAACCTGCCCAAGGTTCATCCTCAGTGGCGACATTAAGCTCAACCTTAAGTCTGTGTGACCCCAGGACCCAGTCTGTAACCGCCTTGCATCCCCTCAGCCAGAGAGCACCCCCTGCCCCAAGCACAGGAATACCTGCGTCACCCAGTGACAACTACTGCCATTAGACACATGCAGGCTATCTAAACGCTAGTATGGTTCCTGTTCGCTCATGGGAACAGGGCGAGGTGAAAATGATCTTCCTGGAGAAACTATATCTGCTCATTCATGGTTAGAGTGAGAGGTTAGAGCGAGACAGAAACATCCCCTTAACCAGATCCATCATCTCTGTCAACTCTTGAGGGACATTTTATTCCTCTTCTTGCAGAAGTAAGGAAACTGGAAAATGGAGAGATTGAGTGATTAAACCATTTACAGATCTGAACTCGGGCCTCTCTGTTCCCAAAGCCCAGGTATGTTCTCTCCAGTTCACCCAGTTATGCCATGGAATGGCATAAAATTTTGGAGCATAAAGCCTCACGCAGGCACAGGAGAAACACAGCTGAATCTGACATGGATCCTTTCCTGAAGGAGCTCATAGTCCAAGACAGAGATGAAGTGGGCATAGAGATGGTTCTATTATAAGACGCAAAGACTGCAATGCTTTGAATGGTGCCTTGTCAGCCTGGATGAGTCTCCTCTGTGTCCAGGGCTGTCATTGTCATGTTGATGGAAGAACCTGGCTTGGACATCACCTGATTTCCCTTCTTTTGGAGGAGCTGATTTGGAATGCTGCCTTTCACCCCAGAAAGCCCCAAAGCACCTTGTCTTCCAGCTCCTTCGGGAGATGTTCATGTCCACACGGGGCCAGGAGGTTCCTGGGAAAAGAACCGGAGGTCAGGAAAGCATGTATTTGCAGTGTGTCCCTGCCGTACTCCTCTCGGGCTGCCCCGTTAGCCTCAGCTATTGCCTTTCCTGTCTAGGCAGTAATGTGTCTGCTTTTTTTCCTCTCACTTGAAATGCACTTTGACATTTTTTAACAAATAACACAATTTTCCCTTTGTGTTTCCCTTAATAAAACACAGAAATGAGAGCAAGAAAAGGAAAGTAAAAAAATATGTTCCTGTCACCTCCACTCTGTAGCCGGACGTGCTTTTCCTTCGCATTCTGCCTCCCTCTCACCAAGCATCGGTTCGGCCCTTTCTCCTAATCTCAGCCACAAAGATTCAGGAGTATGGTGGTGCCGATCTCTTTTTTTCAGTCTTAGAAAGGAGGTAGCTCCACTGGCCTGAATGTCTCAACCCCCTCTTCTGCACACTACTGCTTGACTGGAGACATGGTGGAAGAGGACTTGAATGGGATCTGGTCACCTCCCACTGAAAGATATACCCCCAGGTTACAAGGCTCCCGTGCACCCTCTTGGAGCCCCATGGTGACTCCTCATTCATTGGCTTTTGGTTTCCCTGATAGCTCAGTTGGTAAAGAATCTGCCTGCCATGCAGGACACCCTGGTTTGATCCCTCGGTTGGGAAGATCCCCTGGAGAAGGGAAAGGCTCCCCACTCCAGTATTCTGGCCTGGAGAATTCCATGGACTGTATAGCCCATGGGGTTGCAAAGAGTCAGACACGAGTGAGCGACTTTCACTTCTACTTTTACCAATGATGGCAGCTGGTGGACCAGCCTGGCAAGGGCTCCACATTTCTCCTTAAAGCAGACCACTAGGCTTACGACACAGTCTTGAAGTTCCAAGATTTCTGATGTTTGGAACATCTGCCTATCTCTTAGCAGGGATAAGTAAGTTTCCACACTTGAGGCCAAACACCAACCATATAATTGCAATCTGGGGAAGATGTGGCTGATCAGCACCCTGTATGGAACAGGACTGAGCAATTGAGTCAATGGTGACCAGCCCCTGAAAAGGCTAACAAAGAATCTGACTGTGCTAATGAGTGTTTTATGACCAGAGAAAGGAGATGAGGCCCAGAACACAGGGTCACTGGAAAGTTGCAACAGGTCTGGCTGTCATAATTTATGATAGAGAAAAACTGGAGCAGGTTCAGAGCAAAGTGAATTGGATGAAGACTGCTCTGCCCACATATGACAGATTTTGGAACTAGAATTTGACATTGGGAGTGGCCAGCTCTGAGCAATCAACGGACCAGAGGTGGCAGTTCTAGGGGAAGAAATTTGACCATATAAATGAAATGATTGGACCAGATGAGCTTTAAAGTCACTTCCAATTCAAAAAGTCTGTAATTTGGGATGCCTCTTCTAATGCTTGTTTACCCCACTTGGACAAATTCTTGGAAAAAATATTTCTTCCTGATAAAAGGGAGAACCTGGCTTATTTTTCATAAAGAGTTTCTGAATGGTGGCTTTGTGTTATCTTTTTTCATTAAAAAGGTAAAATAATAGTGTTTGGAAAACACAAGGCAAAAAGGGATGGTTCACAAATAGAAATATGCCTGTTCACTCATTCATGTCACTGAGTGGACTAAGACCACAGTGAAACAATACGGTGTAGGAGTGGGATTCATGATCTCTAATTCATTGGCAGAGGTAAGATAAATCATACAAGAGAAAATTTTGAATAAACAAGGTGTATCTTTTTTGGTTTGGGTTTCACAGGTGGCTCAGTGGTAAAAAAAAAAAAAAAAAAAAAATCCACCTAACAAAACCGGAGAGTTAGGAGATGTGAGTTCCATCTTTGAGTCAGAAAGACCCCCTAGAGAGATGGCACCCCCCCCCCTGTCCACTCCAGTATGCTTGCTTGAAGAATCCCATGGACAGAGGAGCCTGGTGGGCTACAGTCCATGGGGTTGCAAAGAGTGGGACACAACTTGGCTACTAATCACTGCTATTGCCATCTGTATTGGTTTAGACACATCACTTAGACGTATCGGCTAGTCTATACTTAGATCCTGCAAAGCACATGATAAGGATCCACTGGTCCTACTGCCCATCCCGTTGTCCAAAGGTAGTCTGATTACATGAACTTTAGACTATGAGGGCTTTACGGACCATATTTCAAAAATACAGCCCTCTCATTTCAGAGGAGAAGCACTGTTGGCCAGAGAAATGAACTGATGCTGCAACCGACCTAGTGACGGAGGTGGGAATGAAACTGAGGCCCTGTGACGCCTGGCCCGAGGTATTTTCACCTTTACTGAGGCACTCCCTCTCCCTGCCAAAGGGTGGGTGCCTCCCTCATCCATCAGTTAACTGCTTGTTGATCACATATATGTGCCTGACTTTGCATCAGGGGCCCTATGACTTACAATGTATTATCAGATGGGCATCCTGCAGATGCCCAAGAACCATCTGGGGAAAAACATTCCCACCAAATCCTTGGGTAATCTACACTAATCAGGCCACTTTCCAGATACAAGGCCCATTTGAAAAAGTTGGGCCACAGAGCCAATGGGAATCTACCCACTTTCAGGATATCCTCTAAAAGAAATATTCTCGTCACTAATTAACATATTTCACAAATTCAAGACCTTCAGTGAAACCAAAACGCTGCTGGGCATTTAAAAATATTCTTCATGATTGTCCTTGCCTAACTTTTTTTCTTCCCTAACTTCTATTTTATATATTATACTAAGAATCCTTGTAATTCATACACATTTTTTTTCACTTCTTGCTCTACATGAGGTGACAGAAAGGACAAAGGACTGGTGTCAGGGGACATGCCACTAGCCATCTGGGCAACATCAGAGAAATCTCCCAGCCCTGCTAAGCCCTAAAGATTCATCTGAAACAATGGAGAAAACTATTTGTTCTGCCTACCTCACAGGTTTGCTATAAAGATCAAGCAAAATCATGTGTGTGAAAGGGCCTTGAACAGTGTAAAATAACGTTCAAATGTAAAGTATTAAATTCTTTGCCCTTTTCCCTGGTTGCTCTGAAGTGATATTCAGTGTTTGGCTGGCCCTTATTGGCCCAGCGTACTTACAGTGGGGTCACTGCCCTTAAGCACACTGGAGCAAGTGCTGGCGGTACTTTCTCTTTAAAAATAAGAAAGCTGTCCTGTCCTTGGAGCAGGTAATAGGCAACCTTGTTCAGTGGCATCTCCTCTGCTCAGGTTCGACTTGCCAAAATGCATGGCAATTGCAATTCACTTCTGTTCAGTTCAGATCTGAGGGGCCACTGAATGGAACCTTCCCGTAGTATTCAGATGCTCTCTGTGTTCTGTTTTCATTGCCTGTTAACACTGGGATAATGTCTCCACCTCATAAGGTTGTTGTGAAGATTAAATGAGTTAACTGTGTGACCTAGACTGAAACAAAAGAAATATTCGGTTAAGTATTAGCGGTGTCATGATTTTTCTTTCTTATAGCATCCACTTGGGACGCAGAACTGTGCTAACCTCCCGGAATACACAGGAGACAGTTTCTGCTCCTGCAGGGGTTAAAGTTCTACCACCGGAGGCTAGGGTTCAGGAAGTTTAGTGAGTTAACATTCCCCCCACCCCACCCCCAAATACTTTGTTCCGCTAAGAATGCCCCCTTAGCTGACTTCCTGCGCGGTGGTATTCGGAGCTCGTCGCCTTAGGGTCAGATCCCCTGTAGTCGCTCCCAGGAGCCTGATTCAAATTCTAGCCTTGGATCCTATGGAATCCGCACACCCCATCCTTGAGCGGCTTTCGAACTGAAACGGTGAACGGCGTTTCCAGCCCAATGGAAGTTGAGAACGTGTTGGGGCCCCGGGTGACCAAGAAGGGGCTTGAAGAACTCTGAACTTCAGGGTCCCGCAGCTACGCGCGGCAAATTGCTTCTTGGCCTTGT
Organism: Neotragus moschatus; assembly: GCA_006410615.1. Taxonomy (NCBI): domain Eukaryota; kingdom Metazoa; phylum Chordata; class Mammalia; order Artiodactyla; family Bovidae; genus Neotragus; species Neotragus moschatus. The sequence continues at coordinate 6,363 of SJYA01005239.1, forward strand.
TAGCGGCTCGTGAGGTTTGCGGTGCTCTCGAAGTGGCTGGAGAGCGGCCGCGGAACCAGCGTGCGGGCGCCGCGGTCCAGGCGGCGGGGAGATCTCAGCGAAAATGTAGCGGGGGCGCGGAGCCGCGGGCGGCGTCAGCGCGTCCCGAGGTAGCAGTACACGTGGAGAGGAGGAAACTTTGCGTGCCTGGGAGTATCGCGTCGGCCGAGGAGCTCACCCGGCGGTGGCCGCGAGGCTGGGCTGCGCCGCGGGGCTGGGAAGGCACTACCGCTGGCCCTCCACGGGACGCGCTCCCAGCCCCCTCCCTGCGCACCCCACCCCCTTCCCTCCGCCGCGCACGCAGCGCCGCGGTCCCTGTCAGAAGCGGCCGGATCCGCCCCAGCCAAGCAGGGCCCTACTCGCACCCAGGACCCTGGGCCTCCGCCTTCGCTCTAGACCGGGAGAAGCATCGGGCCCTCCTCTCCTCCCGAGGAGGACGCGAGCGGGCAGGACGTCCCAACAAGGCCGGCCGCCCGCGGCCACGTCCCGGCCCGGCCCGGGCGCGCCGAGGAGCGGAGCCAGGGGCCGGCGCTCGCTCCGGCTCCCTCCCGGGCGCGCCGTAGCCGGGGGCGGCCGCTCAGGCTGCAGCCTCGAGGGCCTGCGCTTCCCCCGGCCGAAGCTTCCCGCGGCGCTCGGCAACTTCTTTTGGCTCCTGCCACGGGGAGCGAGTTCACCCATCAGGTAAGGAAGGCTGCCTGTTCGTACGCTCCAGCTCGGGCGGGCGTATTTCTGAAAGTTGATTTGAAATGCATCCAAGAGTGAGCAGGGCCAGCAGCGCTCCTCCCCGAGGCGACTTCTTCGCTCCTGCAGACGTTCCCTGCACCGGCCGATCGGCGGGCGGACCTCCCTGCGCGCCCCGCACGCTCCTGGCAGATCCCAGCGCGCCGAGTCTGGGAGCTGGCGGGACGCTCTCCGGATCGCTTGCTCTGCCCCTTCTCGGCCGGGGCAGGTGAGGGACGCAACGCTGCCGGTCTGGGCGCGGGCTGTAGACCTCATAGTTCCGCGTGCCTGGGCTCGGCCCCGCGAGGGAAACTACCCACTCCTTTTATGTCTTACACTAGTAGCTGGGTTCCCGCCGAGGCATCCCTAGGGCCCTGACTGCTATAGGTTGGGGCGGAGTCGAACTCGGGGTGGGGAACCTGGGGCTGGGGACCCAGTGAGGGGGTGGGGGCCAGGGGCAGGAGAAACGCAGTTGGGGGGCGGAGGCCTAAGTACTTAACGCGTTGGCTTCGAATGAAATCAGATCAGTCCGAGCAGTTCGCTGTGACTGCTTTCTCTCCTTCTAGCCCACATTTCTCTTGGCTGAATTCTACCCTCGCAGCTCGTTCTGGTCACCCTGGACACTTCCTCCGTCCTTTCCCAAGAGTGCGGCGGCTTGCGTGTGCCGAGTCCTAAAGGGCTCAGACGTCCAAAGCGTCGTTTCCTCTCGTCTACAGGTCCTCCCCGCGCGGTCCGAACATGCTGGACGGCCTGAAGATGGAGGAGAACTTCCAAAGCGCCATCGAAACGTCGGCCTCCTTCTCCTCGCTGCTGGGTGAGTGTTCAGGCCGTGCGCCTCGGGCGCACAGTCTTTCCTCCACGCCCCGACTCTGGCGTCCAGCTCGCTGGGACACAGCAGTAGGGGAGCTAGCGCCCCGCTTCGTGCACTCAGTTGAGATTACTCCCTATCTGCCAGAACCTGTGGGTCCTTCCCACCCTAAATCGACCAGCCGCCCCAGGCCTCTTGCGCCGGGCACCGAACTCCCCAGAGCTGCGAGGGGCGGGCGAGCTTGCTCGCGGGCATTTGAATGGCAAGTGATTAAAAATACCCAAGGCTGGATTTTTAATCATAGAGATGATCGACATCTCATAAATGCCGCCCTCTTTTCGGAGACTTAGGGATGAGCACACAAACCCGAGGTCCGGGGCACCCAAGTTCGAGACGGCTTCTTGCCTCCAACTGCAGCCCCAGTCTCAGCCTCGAGCACCGCCAAGAGGCTTTTCCGGGCGGGTGGGCAGCGCATCGCGGGGATTAGCCCGCGCGGCGGGGCCCTAGCCTCGGCTTTAATTAACTGGTGCCGGACCTCTGCCTCGCGGGTCCCGCTGCCTCCTGGGTCTCCCCAGTCCCTTCGCAGTGACTACGGAGGAGCGGCGAACCCAGGGCCTCAACCTATACGCGGGTCAAACCGAACAGAAGCCAGGGATTCTCACTCCCACCTCGTCGCCCTCGATGCTTTTCAAGTTTGGTGAATGGGTGTTTTAATTTTTCTTTTTAGTGGGGAGCGAGGTTTCGTTTGTCATTTAAACCTCTTGCCGCTTTTCCTAACTCAGAATAACTAGAGCGGGGCGTAGGCGGAGGATGAGACAGCTCGGCTGGAGAAGCCGGACTGAGAGAGGATATCCCCCCCCACCCCGCCCCCCAATTCCCCAGATAAAACGAAATCGCGTGCACCGCGTTTCCCTCTTTCAACCGCCTTTTCAGAAACTTCCCGACTCCATACAGCCTCGGAAGAGCCGGCGGGTCAGAGCTGACCCGGAGGGTCAGAGCTAGCGTTCAGCGGGCATCGCGGCGAGTCCGGTGCGCCCTGCCCGCCTCAGGTCCGCTCTCTGCGCCCGGGGTCGTGGCCCTAGACGCCGAGACAGGGCGAAAGAAAATAGGAAACATTCTAAAGAGCTCGGTACTTCTAGCACTGCCTGCCTGAATCCCAGGGTGACTGGCCCTGCTCCCGAGCCGATAGCAGTGTCTCCTAAGGAGAAAGGGGCCGAGTTGTAGCAGGGAAACCGGGAAGCGTCAGGCCATTTGGGACATCTCTCGCAAAAGTATTGTTACCGGGGAACAAAGCCTTCTCTAAATAGCTGTGAAACGTGCCCCGACAAAGTGACAGAGGTGGCCGAGCACCCCACAACCCTAAAAAAAAAAAAGCCCTCCCAACCCGCACCCGAAAACTAAAGGAACAAAACTGACGCAAGTGCAAAGGTTAGGAGTGAGAAGAGTCCTTTTCCCTCTGAGTCGGTTTGGGTTCGGTTTAGCCCTCTTTCCTGGCTGCTGAGCTCGCCTGATTCCAGGAACACTGGCCGAAACTGCAGTGTCTTGGAGTCCTGATTCTTTACTCCCCCCACCCCCCTTTTCTCCGTTTTGATGTTTCTTAATTACGAAAAACCCATCTGCAATTTGCGGGCCATCTAGCAGTTTGGGGCTCATTGATTTGAACAATACCGTTTGCCTAGGGCGAGAATGGTATTTTCTTGTAGGCAGGGGTCTTTTTAGGAAGCAAAGAAAATGTATAAAGTTTTCCTCCCAATAAATAGAACAAAATTGCATTTTAGCAAAGGACAAAACCAAACAACAACAGAAAAGAATTATTTTTACACACTCATAGTTTTAACCATTGACAATGAAGGCAAGCATAGTGAATTATTTGATGATTAGCTGATTAACCTGGGAGCACAAATTTATTTGCAGGCTGTTTTACATGAGGTGTGCAGGATTGTGCATACCTGGATAGGTCTGATAATTAAAGGCAACTTATTGATTTCTCCCCCCACCCCTGGTAGAATTTAAAACCTTCCCAAATAGTCCCTGTTTATCAGAAACGCTATTTGGTTTGTTTTTGTGGTGCTCTCCAAATCTCGGCTTGGATGTTTAGCAGGGGGCTTTCCAGGGTGGGGCCCGCGGGGGTACTCCGTGAGTGTGGAGTGATGGATCTGTAGAGGGTCCGGCCGGGTTTGGGGTGGTGGGTGCTGGGCCAGCGCGGCTCATCGGTGAATGTCTGTTGCTGCTGTAGGCAGAGCGGTGAGCCCGAAGTCTGTCTGCGAGGGCTGTCAACGGGTCATCTCGGATAGGTTTCTGCTGCGGCTCAACGACAGCTTCTGGCATGAGCAGTGCGTGCGGTGTGCCTCCTGCAAAGAGCCCCTGGAGACCACCTGCTTCTACCGGGACAAGAAGCTCTACTGCAAGTATGACTATGAGAAGTAAGTGCCCGCGCCTCGGATCGCCTCCCCCACACCGCATCAGCGCGCGCGCGAGACCCTGTCTTTCGTTACCCCTCATCTGCTTCTGGAAGGTGCAAGATACACCCTCGTGCCTAGACACGCAAGTGCCCATTCTCTTCCATCCTGTAAGCTCCCCCGGGCAGCGGAGGACTGCGCCGACGCGCAGTAGCGGCTGGGGCCCGGCAGAAGCGCCAAAGGATGGATTTCCCTATGGTCTGGTCTTACTCGTCCAGTTTTCTGGACCTGAGGGGATACTCTTTTTTGGACACACCTGTCCCATCCCATCGACCTTGTTTCTCCCTTCCCCGCTTCACTGGGGTGCCCTGGGGGTGGGGGCGGAGCTGCCAGTGGCCCACCTCTGCTCTCCCGTTCCACCGTACCCACCTGTCTGTGCCACCCAGACGCTTATGCGCGGAGCTGAGGTTGTCTCCATCTCACAGCTTGGATGCCCTGTGCTCCTTCCGTCCTTGACTTTGTCCACTGGGGTCCCCAACAGATTGAGCTTCAGGCACAGCGCTGTTGCTCCTTTGAACTCCAAGGCAACGCACACCCCGCTGGCTTTTTCGCTCCCTGTATTCTCCCTACCCCTAACACCGTTTTTTCCCAAAACCGTCGGGCCACACGGATAGCTAGACGACGTTGTCCATCCTCTGCCTCCTCCCTAATTCCGATCTGGGGGTGCGTTTCTGGGGCTCGGCAAGTTCGACTTGAACCGGTCTTGCCCGGTGAACGTGAACGTTCTGGTGTGTGATGAGGAGAGTTAGGACCAGGTATTTAGGGAAGTGGGCTATTTCAATTCTAGATCTCCGTAATGTCTAAGGCCTGGATACCCTGGGGAATGGGAGTTTGAAGGATTTGCTGGTTCCGGCCAGGCCCGTGCCGAGAGTTGCTTAGTAAAGCTAAGCAGAGGGTGGGGTGGGGAGACACTGCTTTTCCGGGTCAAAAATGGCTAAATAATGGGGACACTGACTTCACAGAGACGCGGAGGGTATTAAAGCAAAGAAAAATAGCTGAAACGGAGGCCTCTGTTTTTGTACTCCAGACTGGTATAAGTGACGGTGTGCCCTGGGGGCACGTGTGCAGGAAAAACCCGCATTTGTCACTGGTGAATAAAAGAGACAGCAGTATATGAGGAAAATCAAGGGAGGTTTAGTGTTCATGAAAAACAGTTCCTATGATGTTATTGAAAACACACCATGAAATGAGGTGTGTGGGGAAAATCTCAGTATAACACAAAAAAAGCTCAGAGAGAGAACAGAAATATCTTTTTTGCCTGGCCTCTGAGGTTTACTGCAAACTGACAGTCATCAGATCCAGTGACCACACACACAAATTCTTTCTGCTACTCACACTCCTTTGGTACAGTATTCCTGCATTTTACCCCCATGTGGATCGAGTACTGGACGTTTTGCTTTGTTTTGAAAAGATAACTACATTTTTCAGCGCATAAAAAATAGAAGTTTGATTTTGAATGAGTTGAGCAATACAGAAATATGGAGAAAAGTGCATTGCCATTACCCAAAGTGGTAACTATAGTTGTACATTTTTAAAAAAGAAGATGTGCCTGGATCTGTTCTTGATTGTTCATTGCCCTGGTGTCTGAGTGAAAAGTGCGATTTTTAGGTAATTAAGCAAATTTTGCACACACAACTTAAGGTACCACCTTTGGATAAAGCTTCTGCTCACTTTCTTCCCCCTGTTGCCGTCTGAACGTTTTGGGATTGCAGAGACCCAATCTTTACCTTTGTGCTGATAGATTACTGAAATGTCCACATCCTTCAGGCACAACACCAGCAAATTCAAAAGTATGGGAGCTTAGGAAAGGATTTGGGTGGTGAATTTCTATTCTGTTTGTGAAAAAAAAAAATCACGAATCAAAGAAGGCTTACGGGTCAACACAGCTGTCTGGCCAGTCAAATCTTCTTTAAGGAAGTCAGGCTGTGTCAAGAGGAGAAGAAACAGTTGTTGTAAAGTAGTTAACACAGCAATGTCCCTTCACTGCAGCCTCCCAGGTTTGGCGCGGTTTGAGGCTTATTAGCCCACTAGGGTCAGTTCTCTCTGCACAAAGCTATTTCTGCAAAGGGAAAATTGCAGGGATCAACTTGCCAGCTGTTGGCCAGAACCAAGAAGATTTTACAGAGTAGTGTGAGCTACATTGTTCAGAGAGGTGTTGATGTTACCATGAGGGGTTTTACTTTTGATTTTAACACGAATGTCCAAAATGGAGTTGCTTATCTCTTTTGCTCACCATCAGCACTTGTGTGTGCCCAGCACCGCCATTGTCTTTTAATTTTATTACAGTTTTTCTCTGCTGCCCTCCATCCACATCCCATTCTTCTTTCAACCAAACTGGGATGTAGTATATTTGATAAGCTTAATGGCATTAGTCTTCATGGTAGTTGCTGTAAAACGGGAAGGGTGGGGGGTTGTATGTTTGTTTGTTTGTTTTAAAATTAGGCTCAAGACATTTTCCTTTATTCAGCAAGCTCTTTGAGCTTCTACAGGCAAGGAACTAGACTTGGTGATGGGAAAATATTCAGGAAATGTCTCAAAGCCTGCCTTCAGGAGGCTTATAGCCTATATTACCCTAGCTGTTGAGTATTTATTGTAAACCTCTACTTAGACCATAGGACTGAGTATTGAATAGAAGTTGTCTGGAAGAAATTTATCCTCTGGGAGATGCAATTTAATGTTAGATAATAGTCATAAAACAGAGAGCACATTTCCTCTTTAACAAGTGCGTTTATAAAGATAGTGTTTGCCTTTTTCCTTCGGATCTTTTTAAAAATTTGAGGCCCAGCCAAGGCGAATGGAGAGGAAATTAAGATAGAAGTTAAAGCCATAAGGCAACACTAGTGGTGAATTATGGAACAATTCATAGAAATGAACATTCAGGCAGTGCCCTTGTCTCCAGAATAAATGAAGTTCAAATGCTATTTTTACACATTGAAAAAAAAACATATAGCTAATGTGCAGTCTTGGAGTTCATAAACATATTAACACAGTGGCCTTATCATATTTATGTCAGCCCTTTGTGCGTGCATTTCTGACTGTTGGGTACTTTTGCATTTGAATTATGAACTGCCTGTTCATGGTGTCAGACAGCCAGTTAAAAAGTGAAAATTCTACTCTATCAACTAGTTGTTACATCTTCTTGATGTCAAACACCATATTTGTCTAATTTTTAAAAATTGAATTGACAGGGGCATTTTATATGTACATCCATTTGAGGACTTCAGGGCATTTGGTTAAATATTTGTCTCATACGTTATGACACTCTTAGGAATAATTTATCTTCTCCGCATCCAAAACAAATAAGCATTTAAAGTTGGAGTGTAGAAAGCTGATTTATGAATATCTAGAAATTAAGAACTGGAGGTGACCTTTATTGTTCATGACATGCCATCAAAGAAAAATAGCTAGTTCAGTAGGATGATACATGCCCAGAACTGCTGAAGGAGCATCATGTCACGTAAAACTCAGGGTGCCATAGGTGTGGATTCGTAAATGTTGGACTCAGCTGTCTTTGACGTTCTTGAAAGTTAGCAAATAACCAAAGTGTTGTTCAGCTTGGGGAAACGTCTACTTGTATAACTGTTGTTCCCTATTGAACTGAGTCCTCTAGGATCTGGTTAGTTTGGATTTTTCCCTGCCTGTCTTCCAGACAAATACTGTAGCTGGACTTAAGTTGGAGACACAAGAGGCTGCTGATTAACAGGAATGTGGTGATACAATAGATAATTAAGCCTTCTGGAAGAGATCCCACATTGAAATCAGATTGATGTTGTTTCTCTCCTGTGCCTGGCGGCTCTGTGTGTCAGGCAGGGCTCTCTCCCCTCACATGTGAGGTTTATCCTCATCCCTTAGATTGTTCTGGACACCCTAGGAGCAATGTGGGATAGTATTCCTGTCATCAGGGCTCCTGTTATAGCATCATAACTTCCCACATGTCAGCAAATCGCAGGTCTTGGGAACCCTTCTCTCAGAGGGCCAGTCCATGTTCTCCCCCCTTTCTTTTGGAGCAGACCAACTTTTCTGAAGAGAGGGACTCCAGTGAAGCCAAGTACATATCTCTCATTAGAACTTTCTCTATATTTTCCTTTTGATCTGCTGATTGGCAGCCCCAAGGGGAAACTGGCTGAGGCCATGATCTCTATTAGGAGCAGTAATGGACTAATACTGGGTTTTATCAAGGTAGTGTAGGAGGTGTGTACGGAGGAGAGTTAGTTTGGTTTTATTACTTTGACATTACTTGGAGATTAAAATTGGGCATCAGTTCCTCATAAAAGGACCCCGCAGATGAAATTACAGAGGCAGTTGTTAGATTTTTACTTTATCTTCTGTTGGTCCCACGCCTGGCATGGTAAAATTTAGGAATATAAAAATCAAACACAGCTAGGTATTAAATTGATGTGTGCATTAAATTGCAGGGGGCTCTTAGCTCGGGATAAGCATTGTCCATGGGCTGTGACTGTGTTTGTGCAAGCCGACTTATCTCTTTTTTTATTTAAAGGGTGATTGGAAACAGTCTTTGTTCAGAGGTGTTTTCTCTTTTTATATGAATTGGTCCCTAGGTAGGATTTTCTGAATCTCAGACTTTAAATGTTGAAATAAAATTAGTGAGTAGGAGTAGATATTAATAGTATTCTGGGGATTAGATATGAACATTTCCTTTCAGAGTAGGCTTGTGGGATTCTTTTTATCCTTAATGTAAATTGAGCACATTAAAAAAAAGTTATTTATTCAACTCAGTTTTGCATACTATAGAATTCTGAGATTTTGTCATCCACCCAGCTAAGGAGTTGCTTTTGCTCTTCAGATTTCAGTGACAAGAGCTCTTCTGATAATTCATTGTTTGTGTTGCTTTTTAGATTCATTTTTCTTATTTATAACTTTTGTGTGACCCAAAATACTGTTACTAATTTTAGAAAGCTCTCTTCATTGTTGCTTTTATTTCTGAGAGGATTTTTTGAAGTTAATGAGTAGCTACTGTTTCTCTAATGACAACAATCCCCTTCATTAAATTATCAGCTAATTATTTTTTTATGGTCAAAGAAATGATTTGGGTTCTACTGTTCAGAAGTGAGAAAATAGACAAGAATTTAAAATACTCGTTATATTCCCAGGAATTTATTAAAGCATTTTGGGGTAAATTCATATACAAAATATCATTGTTGTGTTATATCAAGTTTGAAATAATTCATATTAAGTTGATTGTTAAGTATATTGCACAGTACTGGGAAATGGACTATGGGGGGTAAAGTATAATCACAGCCACCGTAGAAAGAGTTAAAGATAATTTGAGTTAACTATGAAATCTTAGCTGTACTTAAATGCTTTGAATTTTTTTTTTTTTTTTTTTTTTACATCTTTCTAACATGCCCACTTCTTCAGATTAGAGTTCTTGGTAAGCCACTTGCAGGGTGGGATAAGGAAGATTAGAGACTGTATGGGGTGATGAGTGCCTCCCCTGCCCCCCAAAGAAGCAGCAAGTTTCCTATATGGGATAGTCCTGCCCTATTTCCAGCATACCCTGAGGCTTCCTCCTAGGGAATGAGTGCCCTATATGTTTTTCTGCCAGTTTCTTAGCAATTATAGAACAGTATTGCTTACGGTCTTTTCAGATCCATTTGGAAAAGTTGGTAATTTTAGGCGCCAAATGTAGAAATGTATTGGAGGAAAGAGGCCCTTTCCCCTGTGCTTGTTTCGGAAACCGACAGAGAAGCTTGGTGTGCCTTGGGATTTACATTTCCCCCCTTCATCTCCTCCATGACTGGCTGGATGTGGGAGAGTTTAGCCAATTCATCACAATTAGAATTAGTTGTGTTATCTTTAACCAATGTCAGCTGCAGCTTTGTGTCTCTTTGTCATATATTAAATGCAACCTAGCCAACTGTCTTGCTGAAATGAAGTGAACACCTTCCAAATGTCAAATTGTTATTTTAGTCAAGCACAATTATCTGTCTCTATATTTTTAACCAAGTTGAAATTAATAAAATTGCTGTGGCCCTGGCATTAATTAGCAGGAGGATTAGAGCTATATCAGCTAAAAAGGAGGTGTAAACACTGTAATCTTACTGCATGTTTGTTTTCACACTACTGAAAATAAATAAAATGAGACTTAGGACAGGGATTAAGTTTCTTTTGGCATTAGACAGCAGATGCAATTGGAATGCAGCAGAAACACTGAAGTATTAGTGAAGACGCTGTCGGAAGAATAAAACTGTGGCTCACCATTGGTTTCCTTCCTTCTGGGCATACATGGTCCTATGGCAGATAGCCCCATCTGGGTAGTTAAAAGAGGATTTTAAAAAACTGCTCCCATGCTATACTTTTCAGTGGTGAACAAGGCAACCAGATTATCTGTAGGGCTTGTCACCTGGCTGCCATGCTCGGATTAGCTAGAATTTAATGAAGCCCTTGCCAGATTCCCCATTATTGCACCATAATGTCATAACAACTAAAAATACAAAGTGGACTGTGCTTTTCCTAGTCCTTAACTGAAGTCACATGAAAGAGTTTGGTCTCTTCTAGCCTTTCAAGATTCCAGTTGGGAGATCCTATTTTTGGATAACAGTAAATATGTCTGGCTTTTCTGACTCTTTAGGCCTCCAATGGCTTTCCACCCTGCTAGATTTGTATTTTATCCTCATTACCCTATAATGGACAAGCCCTGGTTGGCTATCTGGCCATTATGGGTTGGAAACATTTTCTGATGGGCCCGTTAAACTCTTCATATTAAAAAAAAAGAAATACTTTTGACATTCAGCACGTGAAATAGCACGTGGAATGGACCATGTGCTGTATCTGACTTCACATCCAGCTGCATCTNTATAATGGACAAGCCCTGGTTGGCTATCTGGCCATTATGGGTTGGAAACATTTTCTGATGGGCCCGTTAAACTCTTCATATTAAAAAAAAAGAAATACTTTTGACATTCAGCACGTGAAATAGCACGTGGAATGGACCATGTGCTGTATCTGACTTCACATCCAGCTGCATCTCATTCTGTCCCCCCTTCACTCCCCTATGTCCTATGGAATTCTGCTAACTTAACTCTTGAAGGCACATGAGAACTCTTAAATATCATCTCATCATGGCCTCATGTTTCTGCCGGGCCAGCCTTATCCTTCTGGATTGCGTGTGTGTGTGCTAAGTCGTGTCAGTCCATGTCTGACTCTTTGTGACCCTATGGATCGTAGCCTGCCAGGTGCCTCTGTCCATGGGATTCTCAAGACCACAATACTCGACTGGGTTGCCATGCCCTCCTCCAGGGGATCTTCCTGACCCAGGGATCAAACTCACGTCTCTTATATCTCCTGCATTGGCAGGCAGGTTCTTTACCACTAGCGCCACCTGGGAATCCTCTTTTAATTTTTCTCACTTGGAGGAAACAGCTTTGTGTTTTAGATGCACAAAATGATGGTCCATCCAGTTATGGTGCAGAATTCAGCTACAACAGCTGGTGAGGGACGTTATGCCCAGGTTTGCGTGATCTCATGACCACACCGTTTGGGTGGCCAGTTGGGGCCCCTGGACGTCTTTCTCAGTGTGCCTGGCACTTTGATGGATGCTGCATTAGGTTTTTCAGTGGGTCAGAGCAGTGCCTGAGTCTGATGTTGTCACCGATAAACCAGGACAAGGACTCATTTGGTGAGTAGCCTGGCTAGCATTCTGACAGTGTGTACTCACGCTCATTTTTTTTGTCTACTTTCTCCTGGAAAGAATCATCTTGTATTTCCCGAGTACCAGGTTCTGCTGCTGCAGTGAGAAGGGGTCTTTAGAGCAGCCTTCTCCCATCATCCCTTTCAGTTATCCCGTGGCCACTCCTTGACTCACAATGCTCTTGCCTCCTCCCTCTCCAGCCTCAGGAACCTTTAAAAGGATTTTTCAAAACAAAACAAAACACCCCCTCCTGAACTCCAGATTAGCCTCTTAAGCTCATTAAAGTTCCTTTAAATACCAAAATGTTGGGCTCCTGGGGACTATCCCCCCAAACCATATTTTCATTCTTAACATTGTTGTCATTCACTGTCCAGCAGATTAAGGCCAGCTCCCTCTGGGCTCAGAAGCGGTTCCCCCTGTCTCTGCAGGAGGGTCCAAGTATGTCTTTGTTTGGGGACTGAACCTGAGTGGAAGCTGATGCCAGCTTGGCTGGGGGCCCCCAGCTCCAGGGTGGAGAGGAGGTTGATGTCCTTGCGGATAGGATGGGGCCCACAAAGGGTAGTGGGCAGGTGAGTGGGCAAGGTGTGGCTCGTACAGTTTTGGGGAGCTTGGTAGTCATGGGGCCCTCTCCCAGCTGCTGGGGAGAACCAGGACTAGGCGAAACTTAGAGGCTTGTCCCTGCCCGAGGGAGTCGGGTGGCATTGGGGTCTCTTGATCGGGGCCCAGCAGAGCCACTAGAGCCCAGGCTCTGTTGACAGCCAGGCCTTGCCGCTGCCCCTGTCCGGAGGCAGGCTTGTACAGCCACACCTGCCTTTTGCCTGCTGCTTGCTCCCTTCTTCATTTCAACCCCCTTTCCAAAGGGCCTCTCTAATAATTCTTCCCCTCTCTGTCATTTCAGGCCTCCTTCCCTAAAGCTGGCTCTTGGGGAGAGCTTTCTGGTTTTGACAGTGGAACAAATCCTTTTTAACCTAACCTTCGAGAGTTTCCTCCCCTGCTGCTGGCTCCCCCTCGCCCCTTCTCCTCCGCCCCTCCTCACGCTGTAGCAGGGATTCCTGGTGTGCAGGGATTCCCTGTGCTTGCGTGGTGACAGCCTGCTGTCTTCACTGGGATAATGTCATGGTAGCGCCTCCTTCATGGTACCGTGAAGTAGACTTTGGAAATCTAAAGGGGAAGAGCGTCCCAGGAGACCCTTCCCTGTGCGCATTTGGCTGGAGTGTGCTTGGTCTCTGCACCTGCCTTTCCCCTGGGGATCTGTGTAACCGGAAGCCCCCAGTTCAACCACAGCACTGGTTTTCCAACCCCATTTTCAGAATCTCAACTTTCAGCTCAGCCTTGCATTCTTGCTTAGTTTATACTCTGAACCCATNACCCTTCCCTGTGCGCATTTGGCTGGAGTGTGCTTGGTCTCTGCACCTGCCTTTCCCCTGGGGATCTGTATAACCGGAAGCCCCCAGTTCAACCACAGCACTGGTTTTCCAACCCCATTTTCAGGATCTCAACTTTCAGCTCAGCCTTGCATTCTTGCTTAGTTTATACTCTGAACCCATCTTATGACCTTTAAATTTTCAAAGTATGCTGTATACAGGCTAGAGCCTCCTCTCCACTAGCTGTGAAAATGCTATTATGAAATATCACATTGGGATATACATGATAATGTGTACCTTCCAAAGGTACTTTTTAACTGGAATGATGTTCGCTCAAAGGAATAACTATCTTACGGTAGAATTTTAGGCCCTAGAATGGGATTAGTAGATAATTTGGGGCAAGTATCACTTTGTCAGACGCTTTCCTGTTTGCATGTGAGGCCAGCTGTGATTCCACACCCACTCCTTTTCTTCTGGATTTTGTTTCCTTTTTGTTCTGTTATTGGCTGGGATCTTCGATTTTAGAAGTCCATGTCCATGGGTGGAAGAGGATTGGACAGGTGAATAGGAATGGCTCGGGCATTGCACAGCTCTCTCCATTACTGGAAAAATAATCCGAAACACATGTCCCCCTCTCAAGTGGTATCCAAGCCACAATTTCCTCGTCCACACAAAGGAAGAGAATAATAACAACTGCGTAGAGTTGTTGTGAGAATCAAAAAAGATAATGAACTTCAAAACCCTCTTGGTGAAATGTGGAGAGATATGCTTAGGTATTATTGTTGGTTTTTTAATATGAGTAAAAGGAGCTATGTAAAATATTCTTAGGAGCTGTGAATAATAACTCAACACAGTCTAGTGGTTAAGAGCATAGACTCTGGAGCCAGAGTGTCTGGGACCAAATTCTCGCCTTGCTGCTCACTAGCTGTGTTACCTTGGACGGAGGTCATGCTTTCTCTGTGCATGGGATAAGCTTTCTCTCTTTGAAATGGGGCTAAGTACCAGCCTCACGAATTTACGGTTATAAGATAGATGAGCCCTAGAGACACATGAAGCATGATATAATAAACATGACAGACACTGCTATGTGTTATATATGAACATAGTTAAGAGTAAATCTTAAGAGTTCTTGTCACAAGGAAAACTGTTTTTCCTATTTTAAAACATTTTGCATCCGTATGAGATGATGAACATTCTCCAGGTTTATTGTGGTAATTTTCTTCTGATGTGTTTAAGTCGGGTCATTCTGTTATACGCCTTAAACCTACGCACTGCCTGTGCGTGCTAGGTCACCTCAGGCGTGTCTGACTCTTTGCAACCTTATGGCCTGTGGCCCACCAGGCTCCTCTGTCCATCGGATTCTCCAGGCAGGAATACTGGAGTGGGTTTCCATGCCCTCCTCCAGGGGATCTTCCCCACCCAGGGATCAAATCTTTGTCTCTTATCTCCTGCAGGCAGGTTCTTTATAGCATATTCAGTGCTGTATGTCAATGATAATTCAATAAAATGGAAGTAAAAAATTGTACTGACCTCATAAGGTCATTTTGGGTTAATGTTTATAAAGCAGATTAATGATTGTCTCAGAAAATGACACAAAAGGATATGTTGGGGAAAAATGTGTCATTTTCAAATTTCAGAGAACCTTCACAGATATTACCTTTATCAGACTTTACNATCAAATCTTTGTCTCTTATCTCCTGCAGGCAGGTTCTTTATAGCATATTCAGTGCTGTATGTCAATGATAATTCAATAAAATGGAAGTAAAAAATTGTACTGCCCTCATAAGGTCATTTTGGGTTAATGTTTATAAAGCAGATTAATGATTGTCTCAGAAAATGACACAAAAGGATATGTTGGGGAAAAATGTGTCATTTTCAAATTTCAGAGAACCTTCACAGATATTACCTTTATCAGACTTTACAGCAATTTAAAAAGGTAGATATGGAGAGGCTCCCCCTGCCACCCTGCGTTTTGTAGATGAGGAAATTGAGGTTCTGTGAGGTTAAGATCTTGCCCAGGGTCATGCTGTTGGTAACGAGAGAGGCTAGGATGCTCTCCACAGCCTCTGACTTCAGGTTCCGTGACCTTTCCACTAAATCACACCATCTGCTCCTTGAATTCTGGTGTTCACACCCCTGTGAGATCACAATTCTCAGTCTGTCCTATTGAGCCAGCTCTTGGAAAACAAGTCCCCACCTGCTAGATACTTGAGCTTTCCGGCAGCTTTCTGACGGTCAGCTGTTTATACATTCTGTGGTTCTGAAGTCTTTTTGGATTTGGGGAATGCCTCTGTGTGTGTGTGTGTGTGAAAGCTGCTAGCGTACACTCGCCATTCCTATTTATCAAACTCTTCTGCCAAAGCAAAGCCATCCTGCCCGGCCCTCCTCTCCCATCCCATCCTATCTGCACTGGACCCGCTAGCATCGCCGTTCTTCCACTCGGGAAGAACGACACAGAGGGAGACACCATCCCTATGCTCCTCTCTAGCTCACAGTTTGCTCTTGGTGACTTTTGTTCTGAGAGCCTGTCTGCACATTTGGCAGCAGAGCTGTTAACCATCAGATCTGGAGCCTTCCAGACATACTTCCATTGGGACCAGCCAGCAGCTGTCCATCCATTCCTCGGATAACCCTTTCCAAGTTTTCTTCTGAACTGTGTTGTATTTTCAAACAAGCCCCAGCCTCAGCTAGGAAAGGGCCCACTGTGCCCCCATGCGAGGCTGATGTCCAGAACTGTTCACTCCCTCTTGTTTATCACTTGGCCTGGCTGGATCAAAGAAGGGATCGTGGAACCTTGGGTTTTGAGGAAATTAAGTATTCCTGGCTTGTTATTATTTCTCTCACCACTGTTGACACATGTTTCTCTTAAAAATAGTTCCAGTCAATTTTATAGAGATGAAATGTATGTCTGAATTTAATCTCTATAAACTGGCGGTTAATGAAACTAGAGATTTCAGGTAATATGCCACCAATTGGAATGCTCTTTACCTAGTTGTATGTGGATTTCTCAAATTTAGAAGTAAATGGAATCTTATAAGCAGTTGGTTCATTAATTAAATTACTCATTCATCCCTTTAATCATCAGACAGACTTATTAAATTCTTGTATGTGCCAGATATGTAAAAATGAATAAAACAAAGCACTGATGTATTAACAATCTAGCAGAGACTGCTTAGAGATATAAATTAACAGAGACTCGAAAAAAGAGTAAACTTGTTTTATGAGAGGCATGGCCAGCGAGACTGAGTACCAGTTTACGTAAATCCCTTGGTTCCCTATTATTGTTAATTACCTTTATAGCACCTATCATAATTTGAAATACAAATTTATTTGTTGGTTTACTGTTGTTTGTATTACTGAGCCATAAGCTCAGTAATGAGGGCAGGGACCTTCTTTTCGTTTTGTTTTTCAACTCCTGTATCTCCAGCATCTCACATGATTCTTGACAAATAATATATGTTAGACAAATAGATTTTGGTTAAGGGGATAAATGAATCAATGAATGGCTTGCTTGGGATTGTTGAAAAGGCTTCATGGAAGAGGTGATATGTTAACTAGCTCTTGAAGTGTGAACGGAAATGTGAGCCGTTTAGGTGGAGATGTCCAGGAGGCAGTTGCGAAAGAAGATCCAGAAATTAGCCTGGACAAACAGCTTTAGGATATGTTATCAAATAAATAGGAGAAGTGCCCAAGGGGATACTACACAGAGTGAGAAGGGGCCCAGGGTATAACTTTGGGGGGCTGCTGGTGTTCTAGGAGCGCTGGAAGAGGCTGTGATGAAATGACATGGATAGAGGAGAAAACATCGGGGTGAGTGGGCTTCTGGAGGACAGAGCAGAGGTGGGGAATTTTTAAAGGAGGGCCACTTATTTGCTCTTGGAACTGGCAGTGAGCCGTTGGTAAGCTTATCAAGAGTAGCTCTATCAGAAGCTTGGAGGGAACAGGACAGCATTTTAGTGGGTTTTACGATGAAAGGGAAGAAGTCGAGGGAGTGATGGCCAGCTCTTTTGGGAAGATGGGGTAATCTTGAGGCTACATGATGGCTAAGGTGAGTTTCTCCAGGACAAAGAGGAGGCTGAGGATCCAGGCCCTCCAGCTGACAGAAGAGAAGCGAGGGGGCAGGCAGGGATACACCGAGAGCACTTGTTGCACCCCTGCTTTGCTCTTTTCCAGCCGTTCATTTCCTGTGTCCTTTTGTGTGTTTCTCTCTGGATTGGTCAGAACTGATCACCACAGAGCAGAGGCCAGCAGAAGGTGGCTCTGCTCCCCATGGCTTCTGAGGCTCTCTCCTCAGGTGGCCACTGCCACCTCCTGCACAGCTTCTTTTCCAAGGTTGCCCTGGTTCAGGGGCCAAGGGGTGGCAGCGGGGTGGTGGCGTGGGCCCAGCTCGCGTCCTGCCTCAGATCCCAGTTGTCTTAGTGTGAATCTCAGTTGTCCACCATATTCTTGTTCCTGCTTCTTATCCATGCAGACCTCTGGTTACAGGTGCACAGGGGGCATCTGATTCCCCAGGACATATGTGTATGTCTTCCCAGGAAAGGAATCAGTCAGTTGTGCTTGGCCACTAGACCAGTCCACACCCCTGCCCACTGAAGGGCTTTTGCTTCTTGTGATTCTCAGGAGAGAGAAGGGAGCCCTGCATGGGAACTTGTCCTCCTTATTGGCCATACATGGTGGCCTGGTCCCCTAACCCACTATCATTCTGTTTTTCAGTCGTGTTCACATGGTTGATTCGTATGTTAGCTTTCCCAGATTGGAGGCTAGAGCGACCTCGGAGATAACAGTGGGCTTTTGGAATCCTGGAGCTGTAGTCCCTCCTTTGCCCCCTGTTTGTCTGGGTGGGCCTGGGCAAATCATTTCACCATTTTGAGATTTTCCCATTGACCTCAGCAACTTTACCTCTCGAGCTCTCTGAGCTATGGAGCATGATCACACATTGCACAGGTGAGCGGGAATTATTTTTAAAAGAAGTTTTAAGACCAGTGTGTGGTTAAGTGGGAATCCTTGTTTAGGACTATTGAAACCTGTGTGACCCTAGAACAGAAAAGGTGACAGGGTCATAAGGGGCCAGACCTCTTAACTTAGAAGGGAATTAAACTAAAATTGGTGCTATCAAGGAGGCTGAATATTTTCCAATGGCTTTGCCTCCGTGGTTAGTAAATTCAGTGGAGAATATATCAGTGATGGCTTATGTGATATCACAGACAGCCAAAAGATTCATGGGATGAATTTTTCTACTTGTCAGCTGGTCGTAAGAGCTCAGTTTAAACCGAGCTCAGTGGTGCTAGGAAGGAGAATTGGGTGGAGAACTGTAATACACATTGCAGGACTTGTTGATGTATTCTTTTCAGTTTCCCTGTTGACAGTGAAAGGGCAAGTGCCAAATGGAATGTACTCTTTTAAATGGCAACATGGACACAGTGGGATTGTTGGAAAGCCATTAGTAGCCAAACCTAGTTAATATCAGCTCAGGTAAACACTCTTCATCTCTGGCCTCTTTCCCCCAACTCAATTATTAAAGGATTACAAGACTTGCCCAACACACTCCTTTGAAAATTTAATGATGCGTGGTGTTGTAGAGGTTGAACTGTTTCAATGAAGTGATTTCAGCTTCACTCGGACATTGTTGGTTAATCAGGGAGGAAAGAAGGTTCTGAAGCTCGTATTGCCTGTAATGTGGTAAGAGGAACCATCACGGAAGTCACATGCCATGGAATCCAGGGAGCTCATATTCCTGACTTTTTACCAGATTGAGCTAATTCTGGGGACAAGACAGGGAGAAGATGTCCTGCCTGTGACCCTCCAACCATTTGTGGCTTCCATCCAGACAGTACTTACTTTCTCTTAGAATTAAATAGTGTNACGGAAGTCACATGCCATGGAATCCAGGGAGCTCATATTCCTGACTTTTTACCAGATTGAGCTAATTCTAGGGACAAGACAGGGAGAAGATGTCCTGCCTGTGACCCTCCAACCATTTGTGGCTTCCATCCAGACAGCACTTACTTTCTCTTAGAATTAAATAGTGTTTTTGGGAGAAGCTGATGGAGAAATTTGCATCCAGGGCCTTGGTCTGATGCTGTAATGGCGCTACAGGTGGTCCGTCTGTCCTCCAGGGTCAGCTGTGGCCTTCTTGAACATGAAGCGTGTGTTTTGATTGCTCTTTCTTGGGGTTGTAACACAGACACACGCAGACCGTATTCTGTCCCTTTGTGTAACTGAGGATGGACATAAGTGGGATCACTGGGCAAGGTCAGGGGTGTGACTTGTGGCCAGATAACTGCATCCTGTCTCTTGATTTCCGTGGAGACCCAACCTGTATCCTCAGGCTCACCACCTCAGGCTTCAGCGCTGAGTGCTAAATGAATGANTATTCTGTCCCTTTGTGTAACTGAGGATGGACATAAGTGGGATCACTGGGCAAGGTCAGGGGTGTGACTTGTGGCCAGATAACTGCATCCTGTCTCTTGATTTCCGTGGAGACCCAACCTGTATCCTCAGGCTCACCACCTCAGGCTTCAGCGCTGAGTGCTAAATGAATGAACTGGTCAGCTTAAAACCCAAGGGCATCAGAGCACAGTGATCTGCTTATGCAGGGCGGTAATGGCGAATGCAGTCGGGGGTGAGGCTGGTGTGGCACAGTGGCTGGCACTTCCCAGTTTGGGGGTTTTTCTCTTGCCTGTCCCGTCTCCATGTACCTCAACTACAGCCTGATGGACTGCTCAGCATTTAGGAGTCCTGTATTCAAAGGT
>SJYA01005240.1:0-32742 GCA_006410615.1 Neotragus moschatus
GGTTAGAAGCCGGCGTTGCAGCCCTCGGTGAGGGCTGGCGGAACAGAGTCGAATCGAGAGTGGCTCCTTGGGAGCCCATCGAAAGGAGTGAGGTCTCAGTTCACAGTCTCCTTTGCCTCTGTAGAGCCTGTGGCCCGCGGGCAGTGCTTTGCAGCTGCAGGTCTCGCCTCAAGCAGCGTTTTAAGAAGTCAGTGTAGTAAACAGAAGTTTGGTAATAGTCACGCTCCACAGTCGTCCGTAAAGTCTGAGCGCTGTGAGGCTGCCCTTGAGTGCTGAATGGGGCCCAGGCTGTGTCCCTGAAGGGTGTGTGACTCACCTCCAAGCCCAGGCCAGACCCGTGAGGCCGGGGGATGGAAAGCAGCGCTGGCAGGAGCTGGGCCCCCCTTTCAGGGTCTGCCGGTACCGCCCGGCCACTCGGGCCGTGCCCTCCTCCAGTCTAACCTTGCGCGGCTGTGGAGGGGGAGCCCTCACTCGCCTGCACGAGAAGCCCCTCTGCCAGTTCCGCACCTGCTGTTGATGTAGGCTGAGCTGCCGCCCCATCTCCGTGCGTGACAGCCTCCAGGCCCGCTGCCCCGGTTTTGTTTTCCTTCCCTCCTGTCTTTCTGGCGATCGCTGGGGTCTGTCCTGTCGGGTGCCGATTCTTCTTACTCCTCGTGGGATCCTGAGCCAGGCTCCTCCTAGAGGAGGTGACGTGGTTGTTATTGCTCCTTCTGCTGCTTGACCTTCGCAGCAAATCCTGAAATTGTGAGCTCCGTATTTCACGCGGGATCTCCTCGCTTCTGGGGTTGATCCCTTTCTGAGGTTAGAATGTCTCCCTGCAAGGACGGGACACTGTCGTGCTGGAGGCCGCTCCACATCCAGTGAGCTTTTAAAGACTTGCTTTTGCCTCATCATAACAGCATCTGTGCATACGAAAAGGGCATTTCACATTTCACATGGGTGAAAGGTGTGCTTCTATTTAAATTCTCACTCTGCAGATTTCATTGACTTGTTACAGTCATTTAGGCTGTTGCTTTGGTTGAACTTTTCCTCTAAACAGGCTTTTCTTTTTATCTTTAAAAGGAACTTTCCAGACCCATTTTGTAACTAAATTGCTTCCAAATGAAGAATGGGCCAATGTTAATTTGTTAACCTCAATGTTGATTGCTCACCTGTGAGATTTCCAGTGAGAAAGGACTTGGAATGACTCTTGACGTTCAGGTTGTGGCTGTTAACCCATTAACCTCAGTAATGCCTCCTCACGTGTGAGATTTCCCGTGAGAAGGGCCTTGGAATGACTAGTGACATTCAGGTTGCATCTTTTTTGTAGACCAGTTTTGGCACAAGGCGAATCTAACTGTTGCCATCCTGTATCAATTGCCTCAGGTACTCCTTGCTGCAGCGTGAGAGGTAGGAAGGGTTGTTCATCCTGGCTTAGCAGGCAAGGAACCCGAGACCGCTGGGCTCATTCTGTCGACAGCCGTAGATCTGTGTGCGGCCTTGGGGGTTCGGGCTGAGCAAACCAGACAGAGGAGTCTGTCCTCAGGGGCCGCTCGTTCCAATGGGGGAGAAACAGAGCAACCCAGACGGGTGAGTGACTGTCGGGCCCATTCTCTAGGCAGCAGTAAATGCTGGAGAAAGAGAGCAGGGGAGGGTGGGCAGGGTAGGCGCCGGGTGGCCTCAGGTGGTGGTTAAGGTGGCCGGGGACAGCCTCGCTGAGCTGGCACCTGAGTAGAGGCTCGGAGGAGACAGGAGCGGGCCCTGTGCATGTCTGGGGCTGGAGGGTCTCGGACGTCCCAGAGGTGCTCAGGCCACGGCGTGGAGCAGGAGGAAGAGGGGTCGGGCCTTCTGGGCTTTTCCTGTAATAAGAAAGGGCCCCGTGGGGTTGGGCAGAGGGCACCGTGACCTCATTTTGAGAAGAGACTGATGGGGACATGTGTAGACGTGAGGGCCAATCAGAAGGTTTGCCGTGACCCAGGTGAGAGATGCTGGCAGCTGGACCGAAGCCATCGCTGAGGGAGTGGCAGGAAGCGGTAGGGGTGTGGGCCTGTTTTGAAGGCAGCACCAAGGTGCCTGCTGGCAGCGGGACAGGTGGCGTTTACTCCTCCTGGTGGAAGCCGGTGGCCGGGGTTCCAGCACTGTCCAGTGCACCCCCTCTGGACCCCTTGCGAATGTGGGCCTGCCAGGGCAGGTGCCAGCCTACAGGGGAGGCGCGGGCTCCGGGGGCAGGCCGGTGTCTCGAGGAACTGAAGCCACTCTTCAGGGGCACCGAGGTGGCAGAGCCCGCGCCCTGCCAGGGCCGCTGCGGGCGGCCTCTGCACCCATGTTGGCGGCCCCGGCGCATCCTGTCCACGGCTGTACGGGTGGGAAGGAGGTGCGTGCACGCGGAGTGCGCGGTGCAAAGCAGCCGCATTCCAGCTTGCGCACACAGCCGCGCTGTCCCACAGAACTGCGATGCGAGCCACCGTGCTCTTCAGACCAGCCACAGTAAGGAAGGGAGAAGACACGTGAAGGCCACTTTACAGGAGCACTTTCAGGGCTTGAACTATCCAGAACGGTATGATCTCAGGCGGTTCGTGACTTCCAGCTGTATAACGTCAACCTGTGATCAGTATTAAAAGACAAAATACATGTGTCTTTTGTAGTGAGCCTCTGAAGCCCAGTCCTGAACTAACACACCTCAGTTCAGACTGGCCACGGCCCTCTGCTCAGCAGCCACGGGCAGCTGGGGGCGCCTGCATCGGGCAGGGTGGCCACAGGCTGTCCCGCGTCTGTGCTGCCAGGATGGTGTGTGAGGCTTCCACTGTTGAGAGATTAGAGGAGAATCTGAACTTACTCGGTGTCCTCTAATCTAGCCAGGCATGTAACATGTCCCGTGCTTCTAGCTGAATTGTGGCTTAAAAAAAAAAAAGCTCTGGAGAGCACCGGAAATGCCAGGTCACGGGAGGTCAGCTCAGATGGCTCTGGCCTCGGCGCCTGCTGTCAGCCGCGAGAAGACGGGCAACGAGCAGAGACGGCTTCTCCCTCGTGCCTCTTTGCGCCCTTATCTCCCCAGACACACTCGTAGAGGAAGAGAACGGAGGTGGAAAAACACGCTTCAGGGTGCGGAGTCACCCTCGACGGCTGGGTGGCTGAGCTTCCGCACAATCCTGCACGCCTCACACTGTCACGAAGATGAAATGAGCTCACAGGCACGCACTCCCACGGGTGTCTCTCCGCATATACGCATACCCTGTCTTAACTGAAGTGGGGGTGCTATGAAGCATTCACTCTTCCTGCTTACAGTTTATTCAGGTATTTACCACTGTTTTTTTATTTTAGAACTTCTCACTGAATCGTTCCGTCCACAGTGCTGAGTCCCAGCTTGACTCTAGATAACCCTGAACACAGCATATTAAGCCGTGTTACCTGTTAGTAGTGATCACCGGCCTCTTTCCTCTTGGAATGACATTTAGTCTTAAGTTTATTTAATATTTTCTGCCCTCAGCAGGAAGGCTCCACTCCCCGCCGCGCCCCTCTGTTTGTCTTTGTAGCGTTTAGTGAGACGTTTAGTCGAGTAGCTTCTGGCTCACACACCTGGACGAGTAGGTGACACACAGGGGCTGGCGGTCGGCGTGTGGCTCCAGGAGTCGATTTCACAACCCCTTACGTCCTGAGGTCTGAAATTTAGCATGGCTTTTCACGTTCCAGTTTAGAAGATCCAAGGAATTCTGCACTGCTGTGGAATTCCTTTCTTTTTCTTTTTTTTCTAACTTACAGGGGAACCAGCCTTTCCTAGGCAGCCAAAAAAAAAAAAAAAAGCTGACAGTGCTAATTTACTTCTACTTCCTACACCTGGAGTTTTCCTTGTAATCTGTCTATTTCCTGAAAAATTGGCCTTGGATGTCCCATTGCCCTGTTAAATTTAATTTGTCATAGACTTATCCAAACCTCACCCCCTCCTAAGCCACCCCATGCTCTCTGCCTTTGAACTCACTCACTGTGTGTCATTCCACACAGGAGAGCCTGGCCGCGCCTCCTGACCGCCCTCCCCACCTGCACTTGCTCCTTCCTGTCTCTGGAGAGGCTGGAGGCAGAGCCTTGCCCTTGTCCCGCTCCTTCCCAGAGCCTTGCTTGCTCCCAGTGTCTCCCAGAGTAAATTCCAGACGTCCTAGCTCGCTGCAGTCTGGCTGACCTGCTCCCCTTGCCGATGCGACGCTTCCCACTGTCCCTTGGCCCTTCTCCCCCCTCCCTGATGGTGGTGGTGAGCAGGTGCCATGCGGAGTGCCCTTCTGGCCTGTCCCCATTCCCTGGCACAGCCCTCTGCCAGGCGGCCCTCCTGAAGTAGGAGCATGGCGATGCCGTGAGGGCAGAGGTTCGTTCCCAGAGCTCATGGGAGGACGGCCGTGGTGGGAACAGGGCCTGGCCCCAGAGCCCTGCCAGCTCTGTGTCTGGGGCTGACGGCGCTCTGATGGGCCGCTTCCTGCATGCCCCTCCCTGCCTCGATTCTTCTCTGACCTCTAAATTAGAAGGTAGCCTCCACTCCAGCCTCAGAGAAGGCTAAGAGGAGCCATCTGCCTCTGCTTGCTGGGCTCATTAACTTAAAGAAATGCATCCTGTTTACATTGCTGGCAGCGTTTCTTTTATTTGGATGCTGGCCAAAGGCAAACAACTCTGCCCAGTGGGTTTAAAAAAAACAACAGCAACCCAGAAACAGAGCTTTGCAAGTGCTTACGTGGCTTTCTAGTTGGGCGAACAGGCAAAACCTTGCCATTTTCTTCATGTAGCGTGATTCTGCAGAGAAAGCTCACTTGACCTACGAGCGTTTTACATGTTTCTGAGCTTTAGTATTTATTGTGGGAAGATTCTAGTAAGGAATGACTAATCTAAAAAGATTTGGTTTGATTAGGGGCTAAACTAACAAAATCTATTTTGAAACAAGATAACAGGATTTGCGATTTTTGGTCTTCTTCCAGTAAAACCAAAGCCCCTCCCCCACCCCAAATCTACATCTCCAGCAGACAGGGGAGCTGTTCTTTGACTAGAAGCTGAAATTGCTGGATTTATAAGTTGTTTTAAAAATGTGTTCTTCGAACAGTTTAAAGTGTCCTGTAGTATTGAGATGACGTCATCAGTCTGCCTAGGACTTCAACTGTTTATATTTGGGTGAGTGAATAAAATGCATGGTTATTGAACAAATTAATACTTTAGTTAACACTGAAAGAAGAGCTTCTTAAGTAGCCGTTGATGAGACTCAAGTAAATTGTCTTCTGCCTTGCTTTTTGCTTGTGAGTGTACATAGGTTTTAGAATTGTCCTAGCCTTTGTGTTTTAGGAAACTGGGCTTTTACTGGAGAAGGTTAGGGCAAGACATTTTATTATTCAGCTATGCCTGCTGTAGTAGTGTCTTTTAAGACTTAGCAACTCTGCGTCATGACAGGGAGATACAAAAATATATACGATTATCATTAAGCTCTTGCTAAAAAGGAAGGAAAGCCGGACTCAGATTTTAAGCAGATGCCCCACAGTAGAAAACGTCCCTGGAGCTTGGTTTTGCAGATTCAGAGCCAAGTTAGCAGAGAGTGGTTTGACTGGAGTCATGCACAGTCGGGGCGAAAGAGAGCTGCCCTTTTTGTTCTCCCGCTTGCTGTCTTTCCCTCCAGACGAAGGGAGCGAGGCACAGAGGTGGCTGCAGCCGCGGGTCGCGTCCTAAGTCTGTCGGCAGTTTTGCCAGTTTCCCTGGATTTCTAAAAAGAGAAATAAGGGGCCTTTTCTTCGAGTTTGGGT
Organism: Neotragus moschatus; assembly: GCA_006410615.1. NCBI lineage: Eukaryota > Metazoa > Chordata > Mammalia > Artiodactyla > Bovidae > Neotragus > Neotragus moschatus. The sequence continues at coordinate 5,745 of SJYA01005240.1, forward strand.
GAAGTTAATTTGGACCGGCTCCAGCTTGCCTGGGTGGCAGCATGCAATGGGAACACAGGCTGCTTTTGGATACACCGGGTTTTTTTTTAAAGCCAAACCTATGTTCACCCCAATAATTAGAGCAGACCTGGTCTGCGCAGCGTTGAAAACAGTCTTGGTAAACGAGCACTCGGGCCTGAGGCCTGTCTGGTTCCCTGCCTTCGCCTCCGACATCAGCTCCCAAGGGAGCTCAGTTGAACCCGCGAGTGGGGCCGTGCTCCTTGGGGAGCTGGAGCCCGGAGCAGACAGCTCGTGGTCAGAGCTCATGTGCTGCGTGGGAGTCGTGTGGGCGGGGCCATCGACGGTGGCAGGCAGCCCGGCTGCCTGGGTCGGGCACGATGGGGCGGGGTCCTGAGCCAGCCCCTTGCCGGCCTGGGGGAGGCTTCCTCTGACTCGCCCCGTGGCGCCCGTCCCTCTGCCTGGAGCCTCACCAGTGAGACCCTGCCCCTGCTTAGCTGCTTGCTGAGCGTCTGTGTCTGCAGGCAGTGGGCAGTGTGGGGTGGTGTCTCAGGGCGCAGGGGCGGGGCAGGCAGGGAGGAGGGCCCGCAGGGGCCCGGTCTGGGTCCTGCTCCCCGCGCTCCGGATGAGTGGGCTCTGATGAGCTGTGGGCACTTGTGGAAGTGACCCTGGGCTTCAGAAGCTCCTCTCAGGTTACTGTTCTTCAGCCTCAGCTCTTCCTGCCAGTCTCTCTTCCTTGGGCCTCTGGTAACCTTCCCTTCCTACACCGTGTAATTGGAACATATATCTCTAATTGCTAGTTAACTTTTTCTTCTTTACTTTTTATTTTGAAATACAGATTTGCAGGAAATTGCAAAGACTGCACAGAGCGGTATCTCCGAGTTTCCCCCAGTGGTTGCATTTTGTTTAACTGTAGTGCAGAATCAAACCCAGGAGACTGAGGCTGGTCCAGCGTGTGTGAGACTCTGACACGTACCGCCCGTGTCCTCAGGACACAGACCTGCCCCAAACCACAGGGAGCTCCCTCCGGCTGCACAGCCTCAGCCGGCCCCTCCCTCTGCCATCCCCGCCCCGGGAGCCGCCCGTGTGCTTTCCATGCCTGTGATTTTATCATTGCGAGGACATTATATGAACGGAATCACATAGTATGCTTTTTTGAGATCCGTCTAAGTTGCACACATCAGTGGCCCGTTCTTCTCATCCTTAAATCGTGTTCCGTGGTACGAGGTGCCGTGGCTGAACACGTGGTCTATTAAAGTATCGCCGCGCCTAGGTTGTTGCGTTTATGGCCGCTGTGAACGCTGCTGCACAGGGTCTTGTGGGGACGTGAATTTTCATTTCTCTGGAATAAACTTCCAAGAGTGACACTGTACGGTATGCTGCATTGTATGTTAAGTGTAGGCTTAATTTCTCTCTTTTTTTGAGAAACTGAAAAGCTGCTTCCTGGAGTGGCTGTCGCGTTTTGCACCCCGCCAGCAGCATGTCAGAGCTCGCGGGTCTCTGCCTCCTCACCGCCGTTTGGGGCCGTCGCTGGTTATCTGGTTTGGGCTGTTTTCCTGGATGTGTAGTGACGTCTTCTTATCAGAGCTCGGCTCCGCTTCTCCCTGGTGGCCAGTGAACTCGGACATCCTGTCTTCTGCTCATTTGCTGTCTGGTGCTTGCTGGTGAAGCAGCTCTCCGTGTCTGTGCCCGCTTCCCGCCTGGACGGTTTTGCTTCTTTAAATTGTTGACTTTTGAGCGTTCTTTGTATGTCCTACATGTGAGCCGTTTGTCAGGTGTGTGGTGGGCAAATATTCTCTACCAGTCCGAAGCTTGTCTTTTTATTCTCTTAAAGTCTTTTGAGGAGCAGAAGCGTTAACTTTAAATCCAGCGTATGCTGCGTGCGTCAGTCACTCAGGCACGTCCGGCTCTGCGTCCCCGCGGACTGCAGCCCCCAGGCTCTGCCCGTGGGGATTCTCCAGGCAAGAAAGCGGAGTGGGCCGGTGTGCCCGCCTCCAGGGGACCTTCCCGACCCAGCGCTCACACCCAGGTCTCCGGCACTGCAGGTGGATTCTTCACCTGAGCCGCCAGGGAAGCCATTCTTCTGTCGTGAGCCACGCATTCTGTGCCATGTCTAAGGACCGTTCGCCGAGTTGTGGGCTTCAAAGATTTCCTACTATGCTGTAGTTTTATGCTTTGAGTCAGTTCTGTATAAGGTGTGAGGTTTTGCTTTGATGTTGTTTTTTCTCTGCCTATGGATGTCCAGTTGCTTCAATATAATTTATTTAAAAGGCTATTTCTCTACTTAATTGCTTTCGGATCTTAAAAACGGCAGTTGGCCACAGCACCTGCCTCTGGGCTTTCTGTGGTGCCCCATTGGTCTGTGTGCCTCGCCCGTCGCCAGTGCCATGCAGCCCTGCTCATGCTAGCTCTGCGATAGCCCATCTGGAAATTAGAGTCCTCCCACGCGATTTTCCTCTCTCAGAGTTGTTTTAGTTGACCCAGTGCCTTTCCATATAAGTTTTATAATAGTTCTATCTATATCCATAAAAGCTCTTGCTGAGATTTTATAGAAATTGTTCAACCTGTATATATCAGTTTAGAGAGCGTGTCATCCTTATTTTGATGCTTCCAGTCCGTGAACATGGTATGCCCCACCATTTATCAGATCTTTGATTTCTTTCATCCACATTTTACAGTTTGCAGCATACAAGTCCTCTGTACGTTTTATTAGATTTATACCTAGGTGTTTCGTTTTGGGGCTTGTGATTGTTAATAGTACTGCATTTTACATGTCAGCTCCTGAGACTTCCCCGACAGCCCAGGGGCTAAGACTCCACGCCTCCACTGCAGGGGGCGCAGGTTTGACCCCTGGTCACAGAACACAGAACGGAGGTCCTGCACACCACATGGCATGTCTGAAGATTTTACAGTTTTCAGTCGCAGTTTCCATGTGTAAATTTCTAGTCTATAGAAAGACATTTTACTTTCGTCAGTTTTCACGCCCAGCAACCTTGCTGAATTCACTTGGATTCTAGGAGGTTTTCTTTGATCGATTCCTTGGGATTTTGTACACAGACTACTGTTTCATCTGCAAACAGACTTATTTTTTTCTCTCTAATCCATGTACCTTATATTTCTTTCCCCCACCTTGCCTTGGAACCGTGTTGAACAGCAGTGGTGAAAGGGGACGTTCTGGTCGCGTTCCTGTTCTCACCTGAAGCGCTCAGGCTTCTACTGTGGATTTTTGGTGTTCGCTGCAGAGATTTTTGTCAGTATTCCTTATCAAGTTAAATAATTCTCTCTTCGTGGTTTTCTGAGTTTTTATTATTGGTAGTTGCTCAGTCATGTCCGACTCTTTGCAACCCCACAGACTGTATCCCACCAGGTCCTTCTGTCCATGGCCTTCTCCAGGAGATAACATGGGAGTGGGTTGCCGTTCCCTTCTTCAGGGGCTCGCCCCCGACGCAGGGGTGAGACCCGGGCCGCCTGCGTTGCAGGCAGGCTCTTCACCACCTGAGCCCCAGGGACGCCAGCGCCTCTTGCTGCTGGGCGGCAATCGTTTAGGCCCATGTCTGTGCTCCTGGGCCAGGCTTGGAGTTTCAGGAGCCCGGTGGTCACTGCTGCGCCAGCCTTTTGTTTCCCGGCAGCGCGCATCTCAGTGCTCTGCCCCCAGTAAGCATTAAACGCGTTTGTGGGTCAGAGGGACTGGGCGTGGACCCCGGGGCAGGAGCTCACAGGGGCACTTCTGACCGGGCAGTGCTGGGCAGCGGGTCTGGAGGGGAGGCCGCAGCTGCGCCCTGGGTCGCCGCTCCCCTTCGCCTTTCACCTTTGATCACCTTTCAGCAGATGCTCCAGCAGAGGTCTGCAGGGGGCAGAACTGGTGGTTTCCTTTGCCCCAGGTTTCCGGAATAACTGCCACCTGAAAGCCACCGAGCTCTATACAGTCAGTGGGGATTGTGTGTTATGTGACCTGTGCTCCAGTAAAGCTGCTCTTCTTCTCAGGAAAGTAAGTGCCAGCTGGGCAGTGATATCCTGACGCCCTCTATGCTGGGGGACAGGGGACTGCTCTCCGTGTCCTGGGTCCCCCAGACGGCTCTGAGCCAGCCAAGGCCTTTCCAGATGGCGGGGTGGGGCTCACCCAGTGCTGGTGCACAGGAGCATTCAGCAGGTCCCCCAGCAGAGCCCAGAAGCTTCCGTAGACACTGTGCTGATCATGCTCAATCACGGAGCCAAGGGTGATGGACCGGGCCTGCTTCCTGCCCAGGGAGGCGTTGTCCCCACAGCAGCTTTTCTGCAGTTTGGCCACCTGCCTTCTTCCTGTTTTAGTTCAGGCCGCTTTTGCACCTCAGACTCTCTCAGTGAGGTGAGGAAAAGGCGGGAAATCCCGACTTTATTTTTAACCGGGAGGGAATCAGCACAACGAGACTGGTTCCCCATCCTCCCAGGCACGTCTGAAACGCGATCCGCTCCCGCCCACTCCCCATCCAGTCTCCTGGCCGCTTGTGTCTTCGCCCCCTGCGGTGGCGGGGCTGCCAGGGCTCCGTGGCGACAGGGCAGCCAGGGCTCCGCCGCAGCAGGGCAGTGGGGCCGCAGCTGGGGCTGTCCTCGAGCATGGGCTCTGCCAGTGCCGCGGTTCGAGCTGCTTCTGCACGTCGCTTGGCGTGTTCGTGGCCACTTCCCCCCCAACTTGTCGTCGCCCTCTCGGGACCTGCGATGTGGGCTGCGCGAGCCTCCGTCTTGATAGTCACATCCCCAGGGGCGCAGTGCTCGTGCTGGGACAGAGCAAACCCAGGACAGACGCTGGCTGCAGGCTTGGCAGCTCCTGAGCCTCCTGCTTCTACAACCGTCCGTGCCCACGCCGCTTTCTCCACTGTGACTCAGCCTTCGCAGTGCCGTGAAACCCTCTGTCTTCTTTCTGTTCTTTCTCAGGGTTCAGGAGTCCCGGTCGATCCATGAGACAAGCTCGGTATCCCCTGGCAGTACTCTGAACGTCTTCTTTCTGTTCTTTCCCAGGGCTCGAGGGTGCTGGTCGACGCACGAGACAAGCTCGGAATCCCCTGGCAGCACTCTGAAAATGAGAAGCACGGCATGTTCCTCATGGCTTTTGAGAACAAGGCAGGGCTGCCCGTGGACCCCGCCACCTTCCAGCTGTACGTGCCCGCCCTGAGCGCGCTGTGGGGGGACTCCGGCATCAGGGAGGCGTTCAGCCGAAGGAGTGAGTTCCAGCTGGTGAGTGAGCCCTCATCTCGGCACCGCGGGCTTAGACCTCATGGGATTCCCCTCTGCAAACTCTGAAAGCACAGGCGAACCGTGAATGGCTCTAAAGCCTGATATTGAAGATCAGAGATACCCAGTGCTGATTAAGCCGTGTAAGTGGTTCAGAAGGAACGATATTAATTTATTCAGGCTAGATAAATGTTTCTGTTCAAGGAATATGAAGGATTCTTAAAATACTAAGTGCTGGTGTGACGCAAGGAGCTCAAACTTTCTAAGTATCGTTCTTCGTAGGAAATCAACGCATCCTTAAGAGAACGTCCCAGCTGTGACATTTAAGTCCTGCCCAGCAGACCGGAATGGCCTCAGATCTGTGCCTGGGAAGCGCACACGAGCTCTTCCAAGCTGTTCCCCTAAGTTCTTCCCTGTCATTTTAAAGCCTGAAAGTTTCAGAAAGCCTAGTCATCCTCACCACTTAGCTTCATCTGGGATATGAGTCTAAACAGAAAGTCTGGGGTGTTTAGCCTGTCTGCATTCCCGTTTTTTCCCTGAGTATCCTTCACCGTTAACTGTCTGCAGAGATGGGTCTAGGTCCATAACTGGATTGCACGCGCCCGGCTGCTGTGAATGCCCCCTCTCTGGGGTGTCCAGAAGGCTCACTGCCCTCCACACACCTCTGCCCCCTGCGAACTGGGATCCCGAGTTTCACCTCACTGGTCCTTTGCCTGTCTCTATGGTATTGCCATCTTAGGTGTTTATCTTTTAAAAACAGAGTCTTGCGTTTCCCCTGTTTCCACTCTTCGCACAGGCGGTTTCTTGCTGTGTAGATCTTGCTGACCCCTGCCGTGCCATGACGTGTGTTTAGGCGGCATGCATGGCTGTGGTTTTTCCTCGTTCACGCCATCTGCTCTTCCGTCGTGTGGGTGTACCAGACGCGCCTGTTCCCTCTGGGTGTACTTTGGAGTCGTTTTCCGTGTTTTGCTGTTAGAAGCGAATGCCCCTCAGCCTCTCCCGTGCGTCCCCAGGTGCCCGTGTCCAGGGGTCTCCAGGACATACACCGAGGGGGGAACTGGCCGGCTGCAGGGCGCCTGCGCCTGCCGCCAGGCGGACAGAGCGCGTCCAGTCGTCTTCCGGAGCAGCTGCCGCGCTGCGCGTGTGTCTGCAGCAGAAGCCCCCGTAGCGCCCCTGTGGGTGCTGCCGGCTCCGGGTACGTGAGAGCCCCTCATAGCCGAGGGGGCTGAGACACACGTATCCCCTCGTGTCTCCTTAGGGCGTGATTGAGATCGCCCTGAATTGCTGGCTGTGTGTTTCCTCTTCTGAGAAACGCCCGTTTACGTCTCTTGCTGATTCTTACTAGTGAGTCCTGCGCTTTTTGCCTCCTGTATTTGGGCTGTTCTGCACAGTCTGCCGGATAATCCTTTCAGTTCCGCTTCCACGTACTTTTCATCTGATCCTCCCCACCCTCTCATCTAACATGGTCGTCTCAGCACAGCCAGGAAATTGATAATGGCACACTGCTCTGAATTAAACTGGAGACCTCGTTCAGATTCAAGTGCTTTTCCTCGAATGTCCTCCTCACGAGCCAGGATTGGGCTCACGAGCCCACCCTGCACTTGGCCCTCGCGTCTCCTGGGTCTCTGTTAGGGACAGCCTCTCGGTCTCTCCTGGGTCTTCATGACCTTGACACTTGGAAAGAGCACTGGTCAGTCACTTTTAGAACGTCCGTCTTTGGGTCTGTCTGGTGTTTTCTCATCATTAGGATAAGCAAGAAAACCTTCTTTTTTGGCAAGAAACCCACTGAAGTGATGCTGTGTCCTCTGAGCATCCTGTCGGAGGTATGAGCTAGCAGTGTGTCTGGTTCCTGGTGGCGGGGCCCTTGATTACTCGGTCAGCGTGCTGTTTGCCACGTGTCCCCACTGTGAGGCCACTGCTGCTCTCTGTTGTTAATAAATATTGGGGGGAGGTGCCCTGCGACTGCGGATGTCCTGTTTCCCTTCCAGCTTTCACCCTCGGATTTTGATGTCCATCGGTGGATCTGAGGGATGACCTTTTCAGAACTTTTATTTCCACATTCATTCTCAAGTTTAAAGATTAAAGTGAAACAGTCAAATGAACTGGGAGATGTAGTTACCACAGAAAAGAGTTGTTAGTTCTCTAAAGGGTGTGACTGTCAGGCGTGACTACAGCTGGCGAGTACACAGGCTCTTACGTGTGAAGTTGGGGTTTAGGGGCCCCCACCACGCGTGTGCTGAGTCGTGCCCAACTCTGCGGGCCTGTGGACTGCAGCCCGCCAGGCTCCTCTGTCCCTGGGATTCTCCAGGCGAGAGGACTGCAGTGAGTCGCCACCTCCTTCTCCAGGGGATCTTCCGGACCCAGAGGTCAGACCTGCGTCTCCTGCACTGGCTCGTGGGTTCTTGACCACTGTGCCCCCTGGCGAGCCCTGAGGCTCCCCCCACAGAAACCCACAAACTGAAATGGTCTGGGGAAGGAGAGCCTCTTCAGAGCGGGGGTGGAAACTGCCGTGTCAGTTGAGAGTTTACCCAGAAGGAAACGTGTGCTGCAGAGCGGAGTGCTGCGAGCCGCGTCTAGCACGTGCTCCTTCTGGGGTGTGAGTGTGCCGGGCCGGCTTGTCAGACCTTGTGCGTCCTCCTCGCTGGCACTGTGGTGGGTGCTCTTTCACTGAGCCTCGCCTGTGAGCCGGGCACTCTGCCGAGGTCAAGTTCAGCTTCCTCCCAGAGCTGGTAAGGCAGACACCCGAGCAAATAATCGCCATAGAATATGCTGAGAAGTGTGATTGAGGAGTATCCAGGTACGCTGTGCGTAAAGGGAGAAGGTAAGCGATTCCACCTGACAGGAGGGGGCGGGGAGATGTTTGGGGGCAGACTGTCTCAGGATGAGGTGGGATGAACTGGGCCCTGTTAGGCGTGGAGGGTGGTGTCTCTGCAAGAGTGTGGCCTGCGCGGGTGGGCGGAGGGGGCCAGAGAGGTGCCGCCCCGCTCAGCAGGCTCCGTNACCTGACAGGAGGGGGCGGGGAGATGTTTGGGGGCAGACTGTCTCAGGATGAGGTGGGATGAACTGGGCCCTGTTAGGCGTGGAGGGTGGTGTCTCTGCAAGAGTGTGGCCTGCGCGGGTGGGCGGAGGGGGCCAGAGAGGTGCCGCCCCGCTCAGCAGGCTCCGTGTGCAGGTCTTGCCTCCAGCTGCCATACCCGATAAAGGAACTGATTGGCTCAGAACGAAGTCTGGGGGGCGGAGGATGAGTGGGGTGGCTGGCACTGCTTCTCGGGTCTGCCCCCTCCTCAGTGCTGGGTCAGTTCTGGCCTGGCTTCCCCGGCACAAGGCTACAGCAGTGCAGACCACCTCCTGGAGCTGGGGATGCCGCGCAGGGAGATTCCCCACGGGGCGCCCGAGGCCTGGATGAGCGTCCAGCCCTTGCGCTCTGCTGTGGGATGGGGAGCGGCCAGCGGGACTCCCAAGATCACAGCCCTTGAGCTGCGTTTGGCGACTTGCTGTTCCAGTGGACTCAGTGCACCTGTTCCTAGGGGACTGGGTGGCTGCGGGGCACTTCGGTGCCTCTGCGGGAGTCCTCACCAAAATCCGCTTGACCAACTCTGACACCGACGCTTACTCATTCCGATGTTTGGGGTCCAGCACACACGGAGACCATGGGCCCTTCTCTCTGATGCTTTTTGCTTCACACTCTTGGATGTTTAAAAAATACAAAACAACAAAGTTGACTGCATTCTGAATCGTTTTTTTCCTTCCCCCAGTTCCTGTTTCACAGTGGCAGGGCACGGTGCTTCCTTGAAAATGTCTCCATCTCTTCGTCTTTGGAGGATGGAATTGGAGATTCAATTCAGAGGAGGGAAATCTGTTTCTTGATTTCTGAAAGTCAAGCGATTCTGCTAATTACAGAGACTTTTTTTTTCTTTTCTGTCATGTTTAGAAAAATTGAGTCTTTGTAGTGTTACCAGAGAGTGCTGGGTTGCTCGGAAAGGCTCACGCTGGGGCTGAGCTGTAGGACGAGAGCAGAGCAGCGGCGTGCACCTCCGTTGTATGTGTGGTGCTGCTGCCTTAGAAGCAGGCGGGCATGAGGTTTTAGGAGGAAGCTTACTCTGTGGCTGAGTGAGTACCATGCTGAGCATAAGCAGAGTCGGATCAGCCGTCTCACTCCTGACGCAAAGTCCACGTGTGGTGTGCCCAGGCTCTCTGACATCTGGGCTTCGATTACCCCGGGTCACTGCGTCCGCTCACAGGGTCCCCATGGTCCTCGCCCCCCCCCCCTTACCCGATGCGTATACCCCGTAGGTGCCAGAGAAACATGATTTGAAGTTCTCAGGCTAGGAATGCTTCTTCAGTGAGGCTCTGGGATAAAGTAGTGGCCAGAATTCTTTGAGTTCCTGAAACAGACATCAGCTTTTGCTGTGTGGTGGTTACATCTTTTTTTTTTTTTAAAAAAAAAAAAAGAACAAACCAGTCCCTTTGCAGGAGGGCTTCACCCCACAGGTTACTGTTACCTTGGACAGTTGCCTGTGGTTTTGCTCAGTTCAGTCGCTCAGTCGTGTCCGACTCTGTGACCCCATGGACTGCAGCACACCAGGCTTCCCTGTCCATCACCAACTCCCGAAGCTTGCTCAAACCCATGTCCATCGAGTCGGTGATGCCATCCAACCACCTCATCCTGTTGTCTCCTTCTCCTCCCACCTTCAATATTTACCAGCATCAGGGTCTTTTCAGATGAGTCGGTTCTTTGCATCAGGTGGCCCAAGTATTGGAGTTTCAACTTCAGCATCACTCCTTCCAATGAATATTCAGGACTGATTTCCTTTAGGATGGACTGGTTGGATCTCCTTGCAGTTCAAGGGACTCAGGAGTCTTCTCCAACACCATAGTTCAAAGGCATCAATTCTTTGACTCTCAGCTTTCTTTATGCTCCAACTCTCACATCCATACATGACTACTGGAAAAACCATAGTTTTGACTAGATGGACCTTTGTTGGCAAAGTAACGTCTCTGCTTTTTAAATGTGCTGTCTAGGTTGGTCATAGCTTTTCTTCCAAGGATCCAAGCGTCTTTTAATTTCATGGTTGCAACCACCATCTGCACTGATTTGGGAGCCCAGAAAAATAAAGTCTGCCACTGTTTCTGTTGTTTCCCCATCTATTTGCCATGAGGTGATGGGACCAGATGCCATGATCTTAGTTTTCTGAATGTTGATTTTAAGCCAGCTTTTTCACTCTCTCCTTTCACTTTCATCAAGAGGCTTTTTAGTTCCTCTTCACTCTCTGCCATAAGGGTGGTGTCATCTGCATATCTGAGGTTGACATTTCTCCCGGCAATCTGATTCCAGCTTGTGCTTCATCCAGCCTGGCATTTTGCCTGATGTCCTCTGCATGTAAGTTAAATGAGCAGGGTAACAATATACAGCCTTGATGGACTCCTTTCCCTGTTTGGAACCAGTCTGTTGTTCCATGTCTGGTTCTAACTGTTGCTTCTTGACCTGCATACAGATTCTCAGCAGGTAGGAAAGGTGGTCTGGTATTCCCATCTCTTGAAGAATTTTCCACATTTTGTTGTGATCCACACAGTCAGAGGCTTTGGTGTAGTCAATGAAGCAGAAGCAGATGTTTCTCTGGAACTCTCCTGCTTTTTCTTTGATCCAGCGGATCAGTGCTCTACACGTGGACATCACCAGGTGGTCGATACCGAAATCAGATTGATTATATTCTTTGCAGTCAAAGATGGAGAAGCTGTATGCAGTCAGCAAAAATAAGACCAGGACCTGACTGTAGCTCGGATCATGAACTCATTATTGCCAGCTTCAGACTTAAACTGAAGAAAGTGGGGAAAACCACTAGACCATTCAGGTATGACCTAAATCAAATCTCTTACGATTATATGGTGGAAGTGGCAAATAAATTCAAGGGGTTAAATCTGATAGAGTGCCTGAAGAACTGTGAACGGAGGTTCGTGACATTGTACAGCAGGCAGGGATCAAGGTCATCCTCAAGAAAAGGAAGTACAGAAAGGTGAATGGTTGTCTTTGTGAGGAGGCCTGACAAGTAGCTGAGAAAAGAAGAAAATCTAAAGGCAAAGGAGAAAAGGCACCGTCTGCCCCTCTGAGTGCAGAGTTCCCGAGAATAACAAGGGGAGGCTAGAGAGCCTTCCTCAGTGATGGATGCAGAGACATAGAGGAAAGCAATGGAATGGGAAAGACCACAGAGCTCTTCAAGAAAATTAGAGCGGTCAAGGGAACGTCTCCTGCAAAGATGGGCACAGTGACGGACAGAGACGGCAGGGACCCGACAGAAGCAGGAGATATGAGAAGAGGTGGCAGGGCTGCACAGAGGAACTGTACGAAAAGAGCTTAGTGACCCAGATAACCATGGTGGTGTGGTCACTCACCTAGAGCCAGACATCCTGGAGTCTGAAGTCAAGTGGGCCTTCGGAAGCATCACTGTGAGCAAAGCTGGCGGAGGTGCTGGAATCCCAGCTGAGCCGTTTGAAATCCTGGAAGAAGACGCTGTGAAAGGGCCGCACTCACTATGCTTTTGCTGGCGTGATGTTAACTGGGTTCCAGCATTCTTCCCCTTAGCTTTCTTAGGAAGCAGGCTTTTGAGGCACTAGAGGCTGAGAGTCGATGGAAGATGAGGTGATTTGATCTGTAGCCCTGACAACTTTCTGTGACTTTGAGGCCGCGTGAGACAAAGTGACCTACGGTGAACGGGCAGTTTGGGGCGTTTTCTGTACCAGCTCCTTGTCCTTCGCGGAAGAAGTCCACCCTCTCAGGGTTCGGCGGTTTCTTTCAGCCACTGGAGGAACACTGCCATAGTCGCTGGCTGATTGGGAACGAGTCCTGGGAACTGGAGGTCCAGTGGTAAAGACTTAGCCTTCCAGTGGGGGGCAGGTGGTACGGGTTTGATCCTGGTCTGGGAGTGGAGATCCCACATAAGAAGAACAGAAGCAATGTTGTAGTCTGGCGAAACAGAAAGAAGCCCTGAAGTCACAGCTTGTTTGAATGGCAGGCGATGCCGCAGGCCGTTCAGGGATGCTCCCGGCTCCTCTGAAGGAGTGGAGTCCAGGGGTCTCTGCCAGACTCAGCTGTGCCCCAGGCCCGCCTCTGCCTCTTCCTGTTCTCGCCACTGGAAGATGCCCTACCCACCNGGCAGTTTGGGGCGTTTTCTGTACCAGCTCCTTGTCCTTCGCGGAAGAAGTCCACCCTCTCAGGGTTCGGCGGTTTCTTTCAGCCACTGGAGGAACACTGCCATAGTCGCTGGCTGATTGGGAACGAGTCCTGGGAACTGGAGGTCCAGTGGTAAAGACTTAGCCTTCCAGTGGGGGGCAGGTGGTACGGGTTTGATCCTGGTCTGGGAGTGGAGATCCCACATAAGAAGAACAGAAGCAATGTTGTAGTCTGGCGAAACAGAAAGAAGCCCTGAAGTCACAGCTTGTTTGAATGGCAGGCGATGCCGCAGGCCGTTCAGGGATGCTCCCGGCTCCTCTGAAGGAGTGGAGTCCAGGGGTCTCTGCCAGACTCAGCTGTGCCCCAGGCCCGCCTCTGCCTCTTCCTGTTCTCGCCACTGGAAGATGCCCTACCCACCTGATGTTTTTTAACGCTGTAGTCTACGGTTTATATCGAAGGAAGACAAGAGAACCCCCAGGAAGTGCCGTGGGGGGCCTTGCCTTATCCCTGGAGTTGCCCGTGGTACCATCCAGAATATCTCAAAGGATCTTTCCCAGTTCAGAACGGTGGTAGGCCCCTGGTGCTCATGGCAGGCGCAAGACTCCTGGGCATCCGTACTGTCCCCGGAAACCGGAGCAGCAGGGACACGCCCTTTGTCACCTGAAGGAAGGGCTGGCAGGGCGGTGTCTGTCCAGACCCTTGCCCTGTCCTGCTGCATGGCTCCTGTCCTCAGACGTGGCCACCAGGCAGGAGCAGGAGGCGGCAGAAGGGGAGCCCATCCTCCCCTTCGGAGACTTGATACAAGCGCCATCCGGCCCGTCCCCCTCCTGTGCGAGGCCACCCCTTGGGGAGGCAGCCGAATGTGGTTCTCGGCTGTGGAGCCCCTGGGACCTTCCGCCTCTGGGACGCTGGCGGCAGGGCTGGCACTAGGGTGGGCCCCGGGAAGGCCGAGTCGGGGGTGCGGTCCTCACAGTGATACACGTGGGCCGCGGTCGCGACCGTGCCTCCAGTCTTGTGTGTTTATTTGTTTCGTGGAATTCATTCATTCAACACAGCTTTGTGGAGTGGCACCACGTGTCAGGCGCTCATGAACCCTGCGAAAGCGCAGCGAGCAAACGGGGAGACCCCAGACCACGTAGAGCTGACTTTCTGACGAGGGGAGACAGACAGTAAATACGTCAGCAGCAGGCGAGTGTCCATGTGTGTGCACGCACGCACGAGCGTAAATCGGGGAACCAGGTGGAGAGTGTGGAGGGGCCTCACGGGAGAAGCGGGGGTCAGGGGTCACAGGGCGTCTCCATCGGGCTCTCCGTCCTCCCCACCTTTCCTCTTCCCACCCATCATGCTGGCCGAGCTGAGCGTGTGGCTGCAGCCAGGCTGCAAGTCCTGCTCACCCTGGTTGGATGTCGCTGTGGGAACAAGGTCTGAGACTGGCCCTCTGAATGACCGGGCAGTCTGCCCCAGCCTCTCTCCTTCCCACAATCCATCAGCGTCGAGAACCTGGGCGGTCAGCACGAACCACAAGAGAACGCAGCATACACTGTGTGGCCAGGAGCCCACAGCCGTGTTGTCTAAGCCTCTGTGCTTCGGCTCCTGGTCTGAGCTGATGGAGTGCCCCAAGGGGCATGTGAGCACCCTCTAAAGGAGATGGGAAAGCAGGGCCTGGGGTGAGGGGAGTGTTCTAGCCAGAAGAGGAATGAGGGCAAAGGCCCTGGGGTGGGAGCCGACGTGTGTCCCAGGGTGCACAGATGGGGTGGGGGCGGGTCTGCAGAGCAGCGGGGCTTATGGAGGCCTTGCAAGGGGCCCTGGAAGGACTTGGGGCAGAGGAGTGGGACGGCTTGATTCCATTTTAGCCTGTGGCAGCTGTGTGGATGATAGACCGGGAGGCCCGACAGAAGCTTTTTCGCTATCCCGGTGATGGGCGTGGAGGGTGACAAGTGGTGTCAGGTCTGAGGGTCTCAGACCTGGAGAGGAATGTGCAGGTCACCTAGTCTCACTGTCCACCCAGCTTACCAGGGTCCCCTGCACCTCGGGCCTGACGGTCAACGGTGAGCCTCACGAGCCTGGAGCTGTATTTTCTCTTTTGCGTTCGGGACTACGGTGGAGAGCGCGTCTCTTGCTGTAAGTGGCTCCCAGGCTGCTCGCGGGTCTGAACCAGCCCTCCAAGCACAGAGCACGTGCCGCCCCACTCGTCAGGACATGTCAGGCGCCTTCTCGAGGCCCGAGCCCTCCGCCAGGACACAGGTGTCGGACCAAGTGACCCAGTCTTTCTGCAAAGACCAGTTCCCCTTCACCGCCTCGGGCCTTACCTTGAGGAATGCCAGGCCTGATGGAGCTGAGCAGGGCAGAGTTACGGCAGCTCGGGGCCCCGCGCCCTCCCGGGTGGGTCCGCCCCGTCCTGTGCCGGGCGGTGGGGGCCGGGGGAGGACAGGCTGAGTTCTCAGGCTCTGGCCGCTGGCTGGTTAGGCTCTCCCTGGCGGTGTCCCGTCGGGCCGCTGCGCCTTCTGCACGCTGTGAGAGGGTGTTCGTCCACGCCCGCGTGTGTGTGTCACTCTCCAATTTTGACCAACCCGATAAGCGAGAATTCTCATGGTTACTAGTTCTTTTCATGTGCTCGGTCACTCAGTTGTGTCCAACTTAGTCGCGACCCGGACTATAGCCCGGCAGGCTTCTCCATCCAGGGATTCCCAGGCACGCATGCTGGAGTGGGCTGCCATTCCCTTCTCCAGGGGACCTTCCCCACCCAGGGTGCCGCCCAGGTCTCCTGCACTGCGGGCGGACTCTGCCGTCTGAGCCCCAGGGAGGCCAGGTGCGTATTAGCCGAGTGTGTCTATTCACTGGTGAGTCGCTGCCCCTCCTTCGCTGCTGCTTTCCTGTTGGACGCAGGTTTCTCTTGATTTGTGCCAGTCTCCCACTAGATGCTCATTTTTTTCTAAAGATCCACAGGACATGACAAAGCCAGTGCAAACAGGCCCCAACCTTCACCCAGGTCCCCCATGGTCCGGTTTCACCTTCCATGACTGCAGTCTGACGTCTGTACGGCGAGTGTGCGTGGCCCTGTCAGCTGTGCCACACAAGGGCTGGCGTGACCACCACCGCAATCAAGACGCGTCTCCACGGAGAGGAGCTTCCTGCTGTCCCCAGAGTCACCTTCCTTCGGCACTGTCCCTCATCCCTGGCAGCCAGCTGTTTGCTCTCGGGCTCTAAACTGTTACTATCTGGGGAGCATCGTGCAGATGGAACGGCACGGACTGGCCTTTCGAGGCTGACACTCCTCACTCATCCCAGTGCCGCCGAGATGCACCCAGGTTGCTCTGGGTCAGTAGACAGCTTTTCATTCCTGGGTCCCATTCCATGGTGTGGAGCTGCCACAGCTTTCTAGTCTAATTGTACTTAGATATACAGACACACGGGCTTCCCAGGCAGCACTGGTGGTGAGCCTGCCTGCTAGTGCAGGAGACGTAAGAGATCCAGGTTCGATCCCTAGGTTGGGAAGATCGCCTAGAGGAGGGCATGGCAACCCCCTCCAGTACTCTTGCCTGGAGAATCCCAGGGACAGGGGAGCCTGGTGGGCTGCAATCCGCGGGGCCGCAGAGTCGGACACGCCTGGAGTGACTCAGCCCGCGCGTGCGTACACGCACAGACATGAGGAAGTGCGTGGACACGTCACCTTCTGTCTCACACTGTCAGCGGCGTCAGAAGCTCATCACTGGCTTCTGGAGAAAGTGGGGCCATCAGAGGCCACCTTCTCAGTTCTGGTTCGATGCTGTGTGGTCGCAAAGAGGTGGACACGCCTGAGCGACTTTCACTTTCACGTATGTGTGTTTTTCCACCTTTCAGACTAAATAAACTTTGCCAGCACGGTCTATATGGGGGAATCTCGGCCTTCCTAAAACTTACAGTTAGAGTCAGAGGGACTTGAGAAATCCTGTCACCAAGTCCTGTTTGATACTGCAACAATTCGAGGCCTGGGGGTTGAAGAGGTTTGCCTGAAGCTGCTGAGTGGCCCAGCTGAGGTCAGGGCGCATGGGTGGTGTGTTCAGTCCTGGTCCCAGCTCTATGGAGGGTGGCACTCTTCTTTTTCCTCTGGGGTGGCTCAGGCCTGAGGGCGCAGAAGCGGGAAGCGGGGTGTTTGCTATTCTTGGATCTTGTGCTGGTGAGAAACTTCATGTTCCTGCTTAGGATGCTGGCCTTTCCCCTCCGTCTCATTCATCACAATGAGTATTACATACTTACAGACCTCAGAAAACCTATTTTAATATAGGTCTTTGTGGAAAACGTGGCTGCAAGCCTTGTTTCTGGTGGGTCTGTAAGCCAGAGACCGGCCCAGGATGGAAATGCGATCCACAGTAGATTTTAAAATGCAAGTTGTTGCTCGATAGCAAGGCCAGAAACCCCAAAGGAAAAGAATAATGGTTTTGACCAAGTAAACATTTTTAACTTCCGTATGGAAAAGTCAGCACAAAGTAAGGCAAAAGGCAAATGACAAATGAGAAGAAAAACAGTCCTCAACATAAAACAAAGGTGTTTCTCATATGCCAGGTGCACCAGACAGCTTCACCCCATGTGAGCAAGCTCTCATATGTCAACAGAGGTCCGAGCAAAGGAAGACCGCATCACCAGCCTTGTTCCTAGCCACGGAAATGCACACAGAAGCAGTCACGGGGCAACTTCTGTCAGGTCGGCGGTGACTGATGATGTCCTGGGTTGACTGGGGTCTCAGGAGATAGGTCCTGTGCCTCACTCACACAGGGGCAGGAGCATAACATGGTCTGGCTTCTCGGTGTGTGTTGAAACCTGAAGTGCGGAGTCCTCCGGCAGCCGTTCAGCTCCCAAGGAATCCACCCTAAAGCAGCAATTGCAAGATTTCCGGCTTCTAATTACAGTGGACTAGTTATCTAGAGAATTCTGCTGAAAATAATTTACAATCCTAGATAAAGTGTTAAAAATAACTTTATGAAAGCATATAAGCGCTGACAAGACCGTGAAGAATGACCAGGCCAAACCCTAAGACAGCTGAACCTTGAGAGAGAAGCCGCCCCGAGCAGCGGTTTCTCCCTGAGAGAGCTGGGGATCCAAACGGTGAGCCCAAGCTGTGACGTTCTGCAGACTTCTCAGGGTCTCACCACGAGGGAGAAACGTAAGATTGCCAAAGCTGAGGAATCTACAGGAGACACTCCTGCCATAAACTGCGACCTCAGAGGGTGAGGCCGGAGTAAGCCCAGAAAAGGAGGGGGAGAGAAGAGAGCTGGGCTTGGCTGCCAAGCCAGAGCAGGAAAGAGGCGAAGCGACCCCTGCGTTTCCCCAGAACCCCAGTGCTCTGAATTCAGGTTAAAGGGCCTCCAGACAGGTCGTATGCCCAAGGAGCAAGTGGAAACTCTCTCTGGGAAAGACAACCTAATCCTGGGCCTTGGAGATTCCCCACAAATGACGCTTTTAAGGACAGCAGGCATCGCGAAGCCAGCCAACAGCCCGCAATTCCTGGAACCAGAAGAGGACAGACAGCAGAAGCAGGCCCACCAGCTCCAGGCCTCGAGCTCGCTGCACACAGATTGTAGCGCAGCTGTACCTCACACCCCCGTCGAGTTGTGTGTATAAAGTATGTGTGTGAACAGCTACTCTTTCTACATATATAACCTTATATGTGCATAAAGAAATAAAACATCTCCAGGAAAACCTGGAAACTTACTAAAAGTGGTATAACCTGTTTTAAAATAGCAAACTAGAACTTGTAGAACTGAAAAATACAAAAACCAAAAATAAAAACTTGGCAGTTTATACCCCATAAAAGAGTATTAATGGTGTAGAAGAAATATTGGAAGAAAGCTTAGGGTTAGAGGATCTTCTCCAGAGAGGATTTCCGTTGGCTGCTTGGGCCCAGAAACAGGTCAGAATGTCGAAGAGAGAGGCAAGAACAGGGAACGTACGAAAGAGGCTGAGAGGTACGGAGGATGGAGTGAGAAGGTCCAGGGTCCCTCTAAGCAGGACACACAGAAAGAAGACTGGGCAGAGACCGCACTGGAACAGGCAACAGCTGACAAAGTGCCTCAGATCAGAAGGTCAAGAATTCCAGTGGATCCCAAGCAAGATTAATAGTAAAGCCCATAAGGAGATGCATCATAACAGAGCTGCAGAAAACCAAAGGCAGAAAAACCTTAAAAGTAACTACAGAAAAAGGTAGAGATGCCTTTCAGCGAGTGCCATTTTGACAGCTTTCATCCTCAAAGTTACGGCAGAAGCCGAAAATAGTAAGCGATGCTCTGCGGTGGCGCCTAGGAGAAGACACAGCTCCTGAGCCAGAATTTTGTAAAACTGAGGACGGGAAAGGGACACCTCCAGGTGAAGTTTACCATCAGCAAATCCACCCGAAAGGAGTTGTGAAGACTACAAGCAGGAACTGTGGTGTTGGAGAAGACTCTTGAGAGTCCCTTGGACTGCACGGAGATCAAACCAGTCCATCCTAAAGGAAATCAGTCCTGAATATTCACTGGAAGGACTGATGCTGAAGCTGAAACTCTGGTGCTTTGGCCACCTGATGCGAAGAACTGACCCACTGGAAAAGACCCTGGCGCTGGGAAAGATTGAAGACGGGAGGAGAAGGGACGACAGGGTGAGATGCTTGGATGGCATCACCAAAGCAATGGACTTGAGTTTGAGTAAGCTCCGGGAGTTGGTGACGGACAGGGAAGCCTGGTGTGCCGCAGTCCGCGGGGTCGCAGCATCAGACACGACTGAGCGACTGAACTGAATTGAACAAGCAAGAGGAAAGGGATCCCAGATGGAGGGTTGGAAACCTAAGAAACAATGGAGACTAACTTGTCTGGTTTTTCCTTTTTTTGGTCATATTTTTGGCATCAAATCCAAGAACTCACTGCCAAATCCAAGATCCAGAGGGTTTACCCCCGTGTTTGCTTCCTGTGTTTAGGTTGCTGGACACGCTGCGGGGTCGGTGCATTCCGGGCGAGTGTCTGCATGTGGAGTGAGGCACAAGGCCAGCCTCCCCCTGCACGTGGACATTCCTCGTTCCAACACCGTTTTCTGAACATCTGTTTTTTCCCCACCGAGTGGCCTTGGCACCCTTGGCGAATGTCAGTCGGTTGTGCGTGTCTGGGTTCATCTCTGGTTTCTCGCTTCTGTTCCGGTGGCCTGTGTGTCTGTCCTTATGCCAGTAACACACCGTTTTGACTGCTGTAGCTTTGTAGCGAGTTTTGAAATCTGGAAGCATGAGTCCTGCAGCTTTGTTGCATGTTTCTCACTGTGGCTCTGGTTTGCATTCTCCCGAGGATGTATGATGTCAAACCATTTTGAGAAGCGTGAAATGGGAGGGAGTCCGTCTTCCTGGAGACCAGCAAGCTGCTGCCTGCAGGCCAGCTTCCTTTTGTCTTGTTTTCATTTGAACCCATAGTTTAAATTTTGTTTGTGGGGTTTATTTTTGCTTTTAAAAAAGCAGAATATGCAGTAAAGATGACTATATGAAGCCCCTGTAACCTAAAACATTTACCACCAGGATCTTTACAGGAAAAATCTGTTAACCCCTTCTCTGATGAAACGGGTTTCCCTGGGGGTTCAGATGGTAAAGAATCCACCTGCAGTGTGAGAGACCTGGATTTGATCCCTGGGTCAGAAATACTCCCCTGAAGAAGGGAATGGCAACCCACTCCAGTATTCTTGCCTGGAGAATTCCATGAACAGTCCATGAGGTCGCAGAGAGTTGGGCACGACTGAGGTCCTTTGACCTTCACTAACAAAACAGATACTGAGCTTTATTTTTTAAAACAATTTAATAACCACTGCAGTGGAGGTACTGGTACAGAATAAGATATTGTGAATTCTTGCAACCGTCAAATGTCTCAGTTTCTGAAATCTGGTGAGCTTATAATGTCATTCCCTCTCCTCAGAAAGGCCCTTTCAAACCTTGGGCCCATTTTTCTATTGGATTGTCAAATCCAATAAGATAAGTAAATCGGTGGAACTACACGGAAGACAATGAAGGTGGTCCTTGTGTGCACACCTAGCTAACTGGATTAGAGACCTGCAAGGGAAAAGCAGCACTCTGTCTCTTCCAGGAAGTAAGAAAGAGAGTGAAGTAGCTCAGTCCTGCCCGACTCTTTGCGACCCCATGGACTGTCGCCTACCAGACTCCTCCATGGGATTTTCCAGGCAAGAAGACTGGAGTGGGTTGCCATTTCCTTCTCCAGGCTTTTAGGAGGGAACATAGAAACATCTTCACGACCTTGGGGTAGGGAAGAACTGAAGTCATTAACAGTGACAAAGAAAAAGATGAAGACTGTGACTGCCATCAAGTGAAGAACTCTGTTCATCTAGAGAACATCTGCACCACGTCTAACCTGCAAGAAAAAAAAATTGTGTCCAGAATGCTTAAAGAACCTCTGCAAACTGTAAGAAACAGGCAATTCAATAGAAAAATGGGCCCACGGCTTGAAAAGGCATTTCTGAGAAGAGGAAATGACGTTATGAGCTCATCAGATTTCGGAAACTGAGACATTTGACAGTTCCAAGAATTGGCAAGAACGCAGAGTGACCGGAGCTCTACAGCCTGTGCTGGGCGCGGGGGTGGTTGTAGACCGGGGCCCCTGATGTAGAGGATAGGCTGAGAAAAAGCAAGAGAATGCCTCCACCACGTGCGCGAGTCAGTGTCTCCGCGGCTGTCGCCACCGAGTGGCATTCCGGTGTGCAGGCAGGCATCTCCTTGATCTGCCCGCCAGCTGTGTGGCGGGCGTTTGCGCGTCTCCCCTCTTTGGCTCTGAGAATAACGCTCCTGTGAACGCCCTTATGCACCACCCTTTGTGCTAGTCGCTGGGGCGTGTCCGACTCTTTGCGACCCCATGGACTGTGGCCTGCCAGGCTCCTCTGTCCGTGGGATTTCTCCAGGCAGGAGTACTGGAGTGAGTTCCCATGCCCTTCTCCAGGGGCACCTTCTTGATCCAGGGATCAGACCTGGAGCCCCTGCATTGACGTCTTAAAGGAAATATAAATATATCAGTGGTGCTTACAAGAGGCAGGATATTTGGCTGTCTCGGGGCGATTTTCACAGTAAGTGGTACTTCATTTTTCTTCACTGTCTTTCCTTCTTACCCAACATTGCGTAAGACGATGGGAGGATCTCTTAATGACGGTGAGTTTGAGAATTCCTCTGGTGGAAGGACAGAGCGAGTCTCCGTCCAGGTAAACCCCGAGCAGCACTGTGCGCCAGCGATGGTGACCCCATGGGGGAAACGTCCCCCTTGCTCTCATCATTGGTTATTGTGGCCCCGCTGAGGCTGAACTCCTCTTAGTCCCCGGGGTGCGGCAGGCCGTACAGATCTCTCTTTTGGCTTCTCAATAAACATTGCCTCTTAAAAAGGCACTGGGTCTGCTCACCCTTAGTGCCGAGCGTGATAAAATGCTGTGTCTTCCCCAGGTTCCAAGAAGCAAGATTTTCAAATAACCTCCAATTCACCCTCTTATTTACTGAGCTTTAAATTTTTTTTTTTTNTCTTGCAACCGTCAAATGTCTCAGTTTCTGAAATCTGGTGAGCTTATAATATCATTCCCTCTCCTCAGAAAGGCCCTTTCAAACCTTGGGCCCATTTTTCTATTGGATTGTCAAATCCAATAAGATAAGTAAATTGGTGGAACTACACGGAAGACAATGAAGGTGGTCCTTGTGTGCACACCTAGCTAACTGGATTAGAGACCTGCAAGGGAAAAGCAGCACTCTGTCTCTTCCAGGAAGTAAGAAAGAGAGTGAAGTAGCTCAGTCCTGCCCGACTCTTTGCGACCCCATGGACTGTCGCCTACCAGACTCCTCCATGGGATTTTCCAGGCAAGAAGACTGGAGTGGGTTGCCATTTCCTTCTCCAGGCTTTTAGGAGGGAACATAGAAACATCTTCACGACCTTGGGGTAGGGAAGAACTGAAGTCATTAGCAGTGACAAAGAAAAAGATGAAGACTGTGACTGCCATCTAGAGAACATCTGCACCACGTCTAACCTGCAAGAAAAAAAAATTGTGTCCAGAATGCTTAAAGAACCTCTGCAAACTGTAAGAAACAGGCAATTCAATAGAAAAATGGGCCCGCGGCTTGAAAAGGCATTTCTGAGAAGAGGAAATGACGTTATGAGCTCATCAGATTTCGGAAACTGAGACATTTGACAGTTCCAAGAATTGGCAAGAACGCAGAGTGACCGGAGCTCTACAGCCTGTGCTGGGCGCGGGGGTGGTTGTAGACCGGGGCCCCTGATGTAGAGGATAGGCTGAGAAAAAGCAAGAGAATGCCTCCACCACGTGCGCGAGTCAGTGTCTCCGCGGCTGTCGCCACCGAGTGGCATTCCGGTGTGCAGGCAGGCATCTCCTTGATGTGCCCGCCAGCTGTGTGGCGGGCGTTTGTGCGTCTCCCCTCTTTGGCTCTGAGAATAACGCTCCTGTGAACGCCCTTATGCACCACCCTTTGTGCTAGTCGCTGGGGCGTGTCCGACTCTTTGCGACCCCATGGACTGTGGCCTGCCAGGCTCCTCTGTCCGTGGGATTTCTCCAGGCAGGAGTACTGGAGTGAGTTCCCATGCCCTTCTCCAGGGGCACCTTCTTGATCCAGGGATCAGACCTGGAGCCCCTGCATTGACGTCTTAAAGGAAATATAAATATATCAGTGGTGCTTACAAGAGGCAGGATATTTGGCTGTCTCGGGGCGATTTTCACAGTAAGTGGTACTTCATTTTTCTTCACTGTCTTTCCTTCTTACCCAACATTGCGTAAGACGATGGGAGGATCTCTTAATGACGGTGAGTTTGAGAATTCCTCTGGTGGAAGGACAGAGCGAGTCTCCGTCCAGGTAAACCCCGAGCAGCACTGTGCGCCAGCGATGGTGACCCCATGGGGGAAACGTCCCCCTTGCTCTCATCATTGGTTATTGTGGCCCCGCTGAGGCTGAACTCCTCTTAGTCCCCGGGGTGCGGCAGGCCGTACAGATCTCTCTTTTGGCTTCTCAATAAACATTGCCTCTTAAAAAGGCACTGGGTCTGCTCACCCTTAGTGCCGAGCGTGATAAAATGCTGTGTCTTCCCCAGGTTCCAAGAAGCAAGATTTTCAAATAACCTCCAATTCACCCTCTTATTTACTGAGCTTTAAATTTTTTTTTTTTTTCCGGAAACATCAAGCAAAATTCCCCATTTGAGATGCTGGAAAACATGTTGTTTTGAGAAGCAATTTATTGACACCTTTCAAATGTCCTCTTTGTCCAGGAGGTCCCCGCTGCCCAGGCTGCGGGTGGCTTACGTTTCGTTTGGCTCTGCTCCTGAGCAAATCCCCAATGTTGTTCTAAGGAGGAACCCCGAGAGCCGGCTGGGACTGGGGTTTGCACACCTTCATGGCCTCCCCACGGCGGCGCCCTCTGGGACGTGGCGCTCAGCTCACAAGGGGCCCTGGGTCGAAGTCCTCTCTGGCCGGCTCCGGTTCTTGAGGGAAGAGAGCCAACTGGATGACTGCTTCACATCCCAGGTTCCACCGCAGGGGAAAGAGGCAGGGAGCTGACCAGGAAGCAACCGACAGCTGACCGCCGTCAGGCGCTGACCGAGGGTGGGTCTCCAAAGCGCCCGGTCAGTCCGTTTCACAGAGGAAAGTCTTAAGACTCGTCCTCTGTCTTGAACTGCACGTCACCTTCATAGGTGGTTTTGACAGGCTGATCTGGTATTGAGTCATCATCTCCTTTGAATCATTCACCAGAAACTGAATAAACAGGATCATTGATTCAGCCTGATTTGTTTTGTAGTGTAACCTTTTTAACATCAGAGGTTTACTGATGCAATTTTTTTTTTTTTTTTTTTTTTTAGGTTAAGAATAGTTAGTGAAAGTGCTGAATTTTGCAGTAGCACATGACCCAGTAATAAATACATCATAGGTAGCAGTCAGTGCCCGGTTCCAGAATCTTCTTTACGACACTGCTCCCTGGGAAGTGCGCGTTTTTGTGGCAGCTGTCTCCAGGTGTCTGGGAGAAGTTCTCTGCTGTCTTCAGCTAGCTTTAGGTCATGGGGCCATGTAGGGTTGAAGAGAACGTCGGCACACGTCTGCAGAGCATCACCCCGCTCCGCGGTCGAGGGAGTGTGGAGAAGCTTTTCCAGATGAGGCGTTTGCTCAGACAGTTGGCAGGGCCAAAGGAAGAAGCCCTCTGTGGGCTCCCTGTACTGGGCTCCACCGCACTCTCTGCCCAACGAAGCACATGGACGTCGGTGCTGAGCGCATGCAGGCCGGCCCGCCGCTACCCAGCCGTCCGGTGCAAGCCGCCCTCGGCTTCGGTCCTGCGTCACGGCCCGCGTTTCTCCTGTGAGCCTCCTCGGGCACGTGTGCTGCTCGCTTTGGCTCAGCAGAAAGCTAGAGGCTTGGCTGAGGGCAGAGAGGCGGCCCCCAGGAGCTCCGGTCCAGACGACCTGTGGAGTCAGGGTCCCAGGGCCAGACCTGCCAGCCACCGACGTGGCACAATGGCCGCTTGTTAAGAGCTGGGCGGCCCAGGAGCATCCGGGGCTCCCGGCCTCTGGCCACCAGCCGCAGCCCTAGCTCCCTGTGCAGAGCTTGCCTTTCCCTGCTTCCCAGCGCCAAGCGGCGAGCCTGTGGGTGAGTCAGGCTTTGGCAGACAGAAGGCTGCTTTGAGCCCTTCTCTTCCCCTTTTGTTCTGCCAAGGAGGGGGTGGATGCGAGCGTCCAGCTGCAGGCGCCCTGACCCTGGCGTGGGGGCCAGGGGCGTCCACATGACATTGTCCCCTCTGTCCTGCCGCCGGCTCCCCAGCCTTCGTGTCGGGAGTGGGATTCCCATCCCTGTGTTAACTTGATTTGTGGGAAGTGCATTTGAGCTCAGCCCCGCAGGCTGGTCAGTTACAGCACAGCCTTGTGCAGGAGGCGGAGCCTGGCCTGGGGGATGAGCGGCTGCTTTGACCTCGAACAAGTTAACATCTGAGCTTTGGTTTCTTCACCTGGAGAATGGAAATAATCCTACTGTTTTGCATCAGATAATAGGCGCTGCCTGCCCCAGACACCCGTGAGCTGTGCCAGCCAGCGCTGCGCGGGCCCTGGGGCTCCTCCCAGCAATGGAAGTTCTGCTCAGACCACAGCTCTGTGGTGCCCGAATCAGTTTTTTGGCATGTCTTGATTTCATGGGTTTCTCTGCTGCCTTACCTCTGTTGTTAGGGGCCGGGGTGGGGCCAGGAGTTGTGGTGGGGTGAGGGCCAGCCCCGCACTTTGCAGGAGGGTGAGATGGTCGGTGACGTGGGCTCCGGGGGTGGCTGTGCTGCCGGGCAGGTGGACGGCCTCTCACGCTGGCATTTTGTTGGCTGACAGATGGGACGAGGTGGACTGGGCTGGAGCTGAATTTTAAGTGGTTGCCCGGACACAGCTGAGCAACTGAAGCTGGTCTGTACCAGCCACCCCAAGAAGTATGTGCGTCCTTCTAGCTGCTGTCTGTCCACACTTCTACCACAGCCGTGCTGGTGGTGGTTTTCCAGAAGTCCATTTTGGCAACTATCCGTGATTTTTTTTTTTTTTTTTTTAAGCAAATTCATGTAAACAGGAAAGAAGAACCAATAGTATCCAGATTGTAAATCCAGTGAAATCTGATCTGGGTTTCAGGTTGACAGGCTTGTTCCAGAAGCACGCACGCTGTAAAGTGGGGATCGCCCGTCCTTAGGAGTTAGATGGTTCCAGGGAGTCACGTGGTCCCTTCCATTAGCTGAGGGGGCACGCAGCCCTTTAAGCCTCCTCGTTCTCATCAGGTAGAGAGAAAAGCTCCCTGGGTTCTCTCCTTTGCTTTCACTCCTGTGAAGTCTCACCTGTCACCAGCTCAGCCGTTCCGCAGCACTCGGGGGGCGGGGGGCTGGGCTCAGCCAGGGGACCACTCCCGCTGCAGAGCTGGGGCCTGAACTTCACGTGAACTCGTGAGGCAGAGCTCGGAAAGGATTCCCACGGTCGATATCCAGGTGATGGGGGAAACCAGTTGGGTCTTGTGAGGTTTGTGCCCCACTGTGACTCCATCTGAATTTTATAGCTCTGAGTCGAAACTGACAAGTTGTCCCAAGACGAGATGTGGATTGTGAGGACTGCCCGGGCTGACCCTGCTGAGACCATGGACAGGGTAGGATGAGCCAGAGTGAGGGACAGTTTGGCCAGAAGACACCCCCTCCCTCCCAGCCCCACTTCCTACTAGGGTCTCAAAGCTGCTCCCCTTTGATTCTTCCCTGAAGCTAGTGCTACGCTGCCAGGGCAGCCCCTCCTGGAAAGACAAGGGCTGTCCCTGGAGGAAAGATTAGCATTAGGGAGCTAAACTTGGCTCCCTGGATAAGCTGCCTGTAGAAGGAAGTGGAGATGGATTTGGAGGAGGGGGTTGGGAAGACTTAAAGAGACAGTGTCGGGCTTTGAAAGATGATTCTGGGGGACTCGTGGGACGTGTGTGCTGGGATGGCCTCTCCCAGGCTCTCACGTGGCGTCGGCGAGCGCGGTCGCCCACCTGCCGTCACGGCAGAGGGGTGTCTCTGGAGCAGAGAAGTGAGGAAGACCAGTGTGGACTTCTGGGTGGAGAAGCTCTTGGGCTTCCCATCACGTCTGGGAAAGACCGACAGGATCGATGAGATTTACCAGTGAACAG
>SJYA01005241.1:0-26689 GCA_006410615.1 Neotragus moschatus
GATAGCACCCACATATTCTGCATTGGAAGGCAGATTCTTTACCACTGAGCCACCTGGGAAGCCACTTGTACATGAGCCTAAGGCAAAACTCTCATTCTTAAATAAATAAATACATGTGACGCTAAATCAGAAACAAAGTGCAAAAACTGTCTCCCCAGTTAACTGAGCAGAAGCCATCTAAACTAGGGCTTCCAAGGTGGTGCTTGCGGTAAAGAACCCATAGCCAATGCAGGAGACATAAGAGATGTGGGTTTCATCCTTGCATCAGGAAGATCCCCTCAAGGAAGGCAGGGAAACTTGCTTCAATATTCTTGCCTGGAGAATCCCATGTATAGGGGAGCCTGGAGGGCTATAGCCCATGGGGTCACAAAGAGTAGGACATGACTGAAGCAACTTAGCATGCACTCACGCATCCAAATTAAGAGATTATGCAAGGTAGTTGAAGAATCATTAGTAATAAATGTTTACTGTATAAATGTATACATGTATAAGGAGAAGGCAATGGCACCCCACTCCAGTACTCTTGCCTGGAAAATCCCTTGGATGGAGGAGCCTGGTAGGCTGCATTCCATGGGGTTGCTAAGAGTCGGACACAACTGAGCAACTTCACTTTCACTTTTCAATTTCATACAGTGGAGAAGGAAATGGCGACCCACTCCAGTGTTCTTGCCTGGAGAATCCCAGGGACGGGGGAGCCTGGTGGGCTGCCATCTCTGGGGTCGCACAGAGTTGGACATGAATGAAGTGACTTAGCAGCAGCAGCAGCATACATGTATAAAGCCTATATAAATGAGGTTATCATCAAGAAAAATGCTGAGAGAAACAGAGAGTTAATTTGTCGTGTCTCACAGAAGAGGAAGTTCACGTGTTCATACGTACCTGAGTACGTATCCATGTGCACACGTGTATGCATATAAAACAAGAGAAAAAGAAACTCGGGGCCTACACCATGAGGTCCTAAACAACCTTTTCACACTGTTCCTCCCACGATCATCATGAGATCCTCTGGTCTCCTTGAGGGTCAGCCCACTCTTCTCGGTCTGTCTCTCTGTCCACACCATAATCCTGACCGAGTGTCCTCCTGCTGCAACTCTCTTTCTGCAACATAGTATCCTTCAAGGTCCAGCTCAAGTTCCATGATGTCTCACTATCCTTTTCTGACAAGTCCAGCCCAAAGCGTCCTCCCCTCCCCCTATCTTCTTACAATCAGTGTCACTCACTCTTTAAAAAAAAATCCCAACAATATAAAGTAAAACAAAACTTCCCTTCCAAGTGTTTCAGTTGAGTATCTCCTTTCTCTCACCACTGGGTGTCTTCCTGAGTCTTTGGGAGTGTCTGATCTCCTCAGCCTAAGAAGAAGTTCTTTAGGGCAGGGATTGTGCCTTCATACTTCATATAAGCCTTCATAGCACAAGACTGATGCTTATGACCTGATAAACATCTATTGATGTGAGTAAGTGGTATCATGCAATGTCAAAGGAAAGTACTGCCTTAATTACGGGAATATTCTGATTCTAACAAACAAGATTAGGAAAGAGAATTAACCACAGTTATCCTTTCACTCAGTGCCTCTTAGGACAATAATAAGACAGAAGACTTCAGATAAGGTAAGTGTGGTAGTAAATGGAAGAAGGGGCTTAAGTAGGCAAAGACAGACATGGACAGTGGAGAGGCAGACTTTCATGAGGTAGATGCAAGAGAGACAAAGCAAAATCAACCACTGTTCAATAGCAGTCAGCTATGAAGACATACCTGTATTTCCTTGAGCATCTTCTACCTTGTTTGATGAGGACAACAGAAAAGAAGGCCTGGCGAAATGAGGACCCTGAAGAGATACTTCTTGCTGCAGAGGCATGGTTTTGAGGACCACCCTCCAGTCCACCTGGGTAATATCTGACCTTGATCGAGCATGCCCAGGCTTAAAAGTAGAGGTCTCATCCAATAAGTCATTCACAGAACGAGGCCTGTCTCTCCGACGCTGACAGATGTTGAAAAAATTAAAGGTGGATGCTTCCTTTTGTTCCATCCAGGACAGATTATCTGGGGTCGTCCCCTTCTGGACCATAAACTGTTCTTTGGCAGGGAAGACATTTGGAACTTTGGTATCTAAGAGTCTAGTCTTACAATGGTCCCAGATCACGCTCCCCTGGCCCAGGGAGGTGACATTTCTGATAGCACCATTGTCTATGTTACCGAGGACCTCCCTCCCCACCAGTTCAGGGACTTCTTGGATCCCATAAACCTCTGCTTGCTGCACAGCCTTTTCGAGCTTATTGTCAAAAGTGTTAAAGAAATCCTCAGTCACTTCCAAGGCTGGGCTAATATCATCCACTTCCAAAGCTTCCATGTCATAGGCTCCAAGGGGCCAAAGCCTCCTACACTGGTTCAGGAAAGGGCTTCATGAACATTCACCCAACGAGGAGAAGTGTTTTGGGCAACAGAGTTCTGGAAGCAACTGGAAGGAACTTTCATTCAGCTGCCCGGAGCAGGTCAAGCATAAGCGTGGCTGATTTCCCAAACATGAAAAGCATTTTCTAGATGATAACAGTCATCAACAAAGATACTGGGAAACAAATATTCCTTTGAGAATACTCTTCAGGGAGACCACTGTCAAGACAACAGGAAGTGTTTGTCAAAGCAACATCACGACCATCTTTGATTTCCTGAAAGAAAATAAACAGAACAACATTGGCACATGGTTCGTTGTATTCTACACATACGAATCTGCCCAGTTACATCCTCATCTTGACATCTCTTCCATGGCAGTCATGCCCAAATGTGGACAACACCCAGAAGTTCTACTGTTAAGAGTACACACCTCTACTTTGTGTTAAAACTTACACAGAGCAGCGTGGGACTCCTGATGAGGGGAATTAAAGTCAAGAGCTTTCACTCACACAGAGAAGCCTTTTATAGCAGGTGTGAAAAAGACTGCCCTGGCAAATCTCTGTTGATACTGACCTAAAATAGTAAGCAAAAGAGACTAGGAATTCTGTGACTGGACCTTTATCATAATCAGTCTGAAAGTCATAATTGCATGAGTCTTTTCACAAACTTTGAAAGCACTGATGGCTTGATCAGCTCAAAGGTGCTACAGGGAAGCAGAGAGGAAGAATGGCCCTTCTTCCTCTGAATGTTACTGTGCTATGCTCCCTACATTTGGATGACATAATGCCTGAAGATGACTCTGGACAATTTTTCCAGTCAGCTTGCAAAAAGGTTTCAGTGTTGAAACTCCCCAAGGCTTTGAGGATTGCCTGTGTGTAGGTTCGGGAGATTCCCTGGTGGCTCAGATGGTAAAATGTCTGCCCACGATGTGAGAGACCTGGGTTCAATCCCTGGGTCAGGAATATCCCCTGGAGAAGGAAATGGCAACCCACTCCAACATTCATGCCTGGAAAATTCCATGGATCGCCACAGCCCATGGGGTCGCAGAGTTGGATACGACTGAGCGACTTCACTTTCTCTATGTGTAGGTTCAGCCTTGGGGCTGGGCGGAAGGAATCCTAACACTACCTCACTCCCTGAGATACCTAGATCCTCGAGGCCAGGCCGAATGAGAACAGTAATGCTGTCCAATATGCAGGACACTAGCCACACATGGCTACTGAAATTTAACGTTATTAAAAATCAGATAAAGTTCTTCAGTCACACTAGCCACATTTCACATGCTCAACATACACCTTGGTATCGTTACCAAAAAATGAACAAACAAAACAACTAGGTAAGCTCTGTTTTCCTTAACTACTTACAAGTAGATAAAACCAGGCAATTAGCAACACCTGTGCAAGCTGCTATAAAGGTATATAAATGTGCTTTTTTCTCTAAAACTGCACAATATCTGTGGTAAATTAAAATCATTTTTAGCACTTAGGCCATGAAATCATTGTATTTAAATCAACAGCACTAATCTATATTGCTTAATGTGTTAAGCTAGTATATACAGCCTTTTATTTGAAATGTATCAAGGTGTGCAGGTTATAGGAACTTGGTGGCTAACCTCTCATAAACTGAAAATGACTGTAAATTTATCTACTTTTTAGATTTTGATTTTTATTATGTTGGTGAAGAACTAACTGAAAATCAGTTATAACATTTTTCTAGTTGCAAACAGGGTTTTGTTTGTTGTGTCTATGCTAAGCCTGAGTCTCCTGAATTTTATAGCAGAGTTTTACTACTTCTGTAATTTTGGAACTTGTAATTTTCAGTTTCATCTTGTATACCAGAGGCTAAGAAAAAAATATAGAATAAATCTTAAAAATTTTAGTTCTTTATTAACTAAAATTCTAAATGAACATCATAAAGTATGTTTCCCACTTTACAGAAGAGGCACTAAGTTGCAGAACACAAAGCTATTCACCTAAGATTCTATTTTGAATATTCCTTTCCTTACCCAGTGCTTAAAATTCAATCTTTATATACACTAGAAAGCATAAATACCTTCAAATTGACTTAAAAAAATAAAAATGTCTAGGAATATACTCGTTGTGTTCCCTGCTTTGGTATTTGCAAGATGGTTCAGTTCAGCTCAGTTCAGTCGCTCAGTCATGTCTGACTCTTTGCGACCCCATGGACCACAGCACGTCAGGCCTCCCTGTCCATCACCAACTCCCAGAGCCTACCCAAACTCATGTCCATTGAGTTAGTGATGCCATCCAACCATCTTATCCTCTGTCATCCCCTTCTCCTCCCACCTTCAATCTTTCCCAGCATCAGGGTCTTTTCCAATGAGTCAGCTCTTCGCATCAGGTGGCCAAAGTACTAGAGTTTCAGCTTCAACATCAGTCCTTCCAATGAACACTCAGGACTGATCTCCTTTAGGATGGACTAGTTGGATCTCCTTGCAGTCCAAGGGACTCTCAAGAGTCTTTTCCAACACCACAGTTCAAAACCATCAATTCCTCAGTGCTCAGCTTTCTTTATAGTCCAACTCTCACATCCATACATAACTACTAGAAAAACCAGAGCCTTGACTAGATGGACCTTTGTTGGCAAAGAAATGTCTCCACTTTTTAATATGCTGTCTAGGTTGGTCATAACTTTCCTTCCAATGAGTAAGCGTCTTTTAATTTCATGGCTGCAGTCACCATCTGCAGTGATTTTGAAGCCCCAAAAAATAAAGTCTGACACTGTTTCCACTGTTTCCCCATCTATNTCTCCTTTAGGATGGACTAGTTGGATCTCCTTGCAGTCCAAGGGACTCTCAAGAGTCTTTTCCAACACCACAGTTCAAAACCATCAATTCCTCAGTGCTCAGCTTTCTTTATAGTCCAACTCTCACATCCATACATAACTACTAGAAAAACCAGAGCCTTGACTAGATGGACCTTTGTTGGCAAAGAAATGTCTCCACTTTTTAATATGCTGTCTAGGTTGGTCATAACTTTCCTTCCAATGAGTAAGCGTCTTTTAATTTCATGGCTGCAGTCACCATCTGCAGTGATTTTGAAGCCCCAAAAAATAAAGTCTGACACTGTTTCCACTGTTTCCCCATCTATTTGCCATGAAGTGATAAGACCAGATGCATGATCTTAGTTTTCTGAATGTTGAGCTTTAAGCCAACTTTTTCACTCTCCTCTTTCACTTTCATCAAGAGGCTCTTTAGTTCTTCACTTTCTGCCATAAGAGTGGTGTCATCTGCATATCTGAGGTTATTGATATTTCTCCCAGCAATCTTGATTCCAGCTTGTGCTTCATCCAGCCCAGCATTTCTCATGATGTACTCTGCATATAAGTTAAATAAGCAGGGTGACAATATACAGCCTTGACATACTCCTTTCCCTATTTGGAACCAGTCTGTTGTTCCATGTCCAGTTCTAACTGTTGCTTCCTGACCTGCATAAAGATTTCTCAAGAGGCAGGGCAGGTGGTCTGATATTCCCATCTCTTTCAGAATTTTCCACAGTTTATTGTGATCCACACAGTCAAAGGCTTTGGCATAGTCACTAAAATAGAAATAGATGCTTTTCTGGAACATATAACCACTGCTGGCCAGAGCTGGTTTGTAGAACACTTCATCCCAATGCATTCCAAATTTGTAAACTCATAGACAAGGCAGAGGCCTTTGAGACCATTCTTGCAACCCCCATCTTCCACAGAAAGGGACACTGAGGCCCAGAGAGAGTCAGAGGTCCCAAGGATACTTCGAATGCAATGCCTCATTTAACTCTCATTAAGGGCAGTAACAACTCAACTTGAGAACCACTTCAGTGCTGTTTACCCAGGGATTCTAGAAACCACTCATCTACCCATGCATTCATGATTCATTAAGGTCCCAACAGATGAAAGATGCTGACGGTGGAAAGATGAATCAAATACACTCTGGCCCTAGACTCATGGTCTATCATGATGAGCCTAAGAAAATAAGTCCAAAACACTTCCTTGATAGAGAATGGAAGCAGATTTGGTGGGGGAAGGAGGGAGGGGGTCACCTGACAGCAAGGGTGAGGGAGAGATGAAGGACGTGCCCTTTGAGTTGAGCCTAGAAAACTTAGATGGTATTTGCCAGGACAGCTCGGAAGAAATTAGGAAGAGTGAATCACCTTTCGGTTAGCAAGGGATTTTCAAGTTCATTACATAACGTGACTTTTCACAGGCGGTGGGGTGAGCAGTATAGTGGAGTATAGCAAGCAAGCTAGCAGATCCAAAGTCAGATCTAGCTCTGAGTCCTAATTCTGTCTCACTCTAGCTATATAACTTGGGGTAAGATTTCCCTGACCCACCCCTACTCCAACCCAAGTCCTTGGGACTAATCTGTTCTTTCTATTCTAGGAACTTCATTGTTGGTGCTTTCCACTGCTTCTGTCTGGAACCTACACAGATATTTTCTTCGTTTTCTGATGTAAACATGCGTTAATTGCACTCTTCACTGTGCACCCCAGGATTTCCAGGCCACTCTTCCTCTCTTCATTCCTCCACTTAGTCACACAAGCCTTTTAGTTCCTTCCCCAAGGTTTACCTTTTGGATCTCCAGGCCTGCACTCGGGCTGATCCCATTGCCAGAGGAGTTATGCCCTCCTGGACTCTTCTGCCCATCTCATCAAAGCCTAATCATCTTTGAGGGTCCAACCTAACACCAAGTGACAGACCTGCACTCTCTAAAGAGGGCCACAACAATAGTTCCTATCCCACGTGCTTTTCTGCAATGAGAACTTGCTACTTCCCTATCAGAAAGAGTGTTTACTTTTCCTCTCCAGAGAATGTAGGCAAGGTTTGTGATGTTTTGATCACTAGTGTGTAGCAAAAATGATACTGAGCCCACTGGACGTGCAGCCCTGAATGGGCCTGGCAGCTTCCTCTTCCTATTTCTTGGAGCTCTAAGCCAATTAGCCAGCAAGTCCCGGCTACACTGCTGAAGGGAGAGGCCTTCAGTGTTACAGCACAGAGGCACCAGACATATGAGGGAAGAAGCTATCTTGAATGGCAGCCTAATTGAGCTCTCCCGTGATTCTAGCCCCAGTCAGTATCACGATCCCGAGAGAATTTTCCAGCTGAGTCTAGTTATCCCAGACTCATGAGAGAAAATAAATTGTTTTAAGACACTAAATTTCAGAGTATTTTGCCACAGTGCAAACAATCGTTAGGACTCGTCACTTCCTTAGGGAAGCATTCTTTGGTGTCCCAGACTAGGTTAAATGTCCTTGTTTAAGGATACAAGGGCCTTGGTCCAGAAGAGCACCAGCATTTCTCTAAGTTATACAGATGACGTCCATAGTTACTAGTTTTGATGTCAATATCCCCTCAGACGGCAATTTTGTTCCCCTATGGGCCCCCCAAACACAGTTGAGGTTCAACAAAGTATTTGTTGAATAAATGAATGACGGGAAAGGAGCAGGGCACAACATTTAAAAGAATGACACAGCCTCAGGACTTCACACACTGACTAGAACCAGTCCTGTCCAGCTCTTGGAGACCCTGAATTCTCCAGGCCAGAATACTGCAGTGGGTAGCCTTTCCCTTCTCCAAGGGATCTTCCCAACCCGGGATCGAACCCAGGTCTCCCACATTGGAGACGGATTCTATACCAGCTGAGCCACCAGGGAAGCCCAAGAATACTGGAGTGGGTAGCCTATCTCTTTTCCAGCAGATCTTCCTGGCTCAGGAATCAAACCAGGGTCTCCTGCATTGCAGGCAGATTCTTTACCAACTGAGCTATCAGGGAAGCCGTTTTAAACAATTAAATAATAATAAATAAATAAAATTATTTTTGAATGGCTAACTTTAGAATCATGACATTGTTTTCTTTTCCTCTTTTTCTTTTGTCAGTACTCAGACAGGAAAGGAGCAGGGCACAGCCTTTAAAAGGATGACACAGCCTGAGAACACGACACACTGATTAGAATCAATTAGGCCCAAGATGGCAGACCTTGTCAACTTCCACTAGACCTTGAGCCTCAGTATACGCTCACTGTAACATGATGACGATGACAACAAAGACATGTGTGCTCAGTCATGTCCAACTCTTTGTGACCCCATGGACTGAAGCCCACCAGGCTCCTCTGTCCATGGGATTTTCCAGGCATGAATACTAGAGTGGGTTGCCATTACACCCTCCAGGGGAACTTCCTGACCAAGGGATCAAACCTGCATCTCCTGCACTGGCAGGCAGATTCTCTACCACTGTGCCACCTGGGAAGCTCCCATTTATAACATATCAGTGCTAAATGACACACCTACAAGTGCCATGACAGTTCCAAGGCCAACCAAGAAGGTCAAAAAGTGGACAGTGGTCCAATTCCTAGAAGTTTTGGAAGGGAAGCCTTTCCCTTCTCCAGGGGATCTTCCTAAGCCAGGGATCAAACCCAGGTCTCC
Organism: Neotragus moschatus; assembly: GCA_006410615.1. Taxonomy (NCBI): domain Eukaryota; kingdom Metazoa; phylum Chordata; class Mammalia; order Artiodactyla; family Bovidae; genus Neotragus; species Neotragus moschatus. Next base: position 8,812 of record SJYA01005241.1, read on the forward strand.
TGCATTGCAGGTGGATTTCTTTACCAGCTGAGCCACCAGGGAAGCCCAAGAATACTGGAGTGTGTAGCCTATCCCTTCACCAGGGGATCTTACCAACCCAGGAATCGAACCAGGATCTCCCGCATTGCATGTGGATTCTTTACCAACTGAGCTATCAGGGAAGCCCCATTTGTAACATATCAGCACAATAAATGACACACCTACAAGCACCATGACAGTTCCAAGGCCAACCATGAAGGTCAAGAAGTGGACAGTGGCCCAGGCCCCGAAGTTCCCACCCCTTCCCCAAAATACCTGGAACACTCCTCCCACTCAAAAGCCTATGAAACTTCTCATCCCTATAAAAACTGACAACTCCATATCCTGGTGCCTATCTTGACTTCTGAGATGATTCACACTCTGTCTATGGAGTATGTTATCTCTCAGAATAAACCCTCTTGAATGCTCTCCTCTGTGAAGACAAGAAGCCACACTTGGCGGCCATGGCAGGGACTTGGATGTGACCATCCTCTCAAGTCCCACTCTCTTTCCTGAAATAGTCCCTCTCACTGACAGCCCTCTCATCACATAATGATTATCTCTAGCAATAAATAATAGAGGTACTGCTTTAGTAACTGCCAAAAAAATTACTCTTTAGTGTGATAAATGAATTAATACGAGAAATACAGCTTTTTGCCTGCATTTGCACAGTATAAATTAAATAGCTAAAAATAATTTGAGAGCTGCAGTGATTTATTCATTCCATAAATATTTACTGAAGCAACTATTGTGTTCTAGGCATTGGTGATACAACAGTAAACAAGACAAACATAAATCCTGTCCTCGTGGAGCTTTTATCCGAGTGGTCAAAGTGAATCAAAGTGTTACTCAGTTGTGTCTGACTCTTTTTGACCCCATGGACAGTAGCCTGCTAGGCTATTGTGTCCATGGGAATTCCCAGGCAAGAATACTGGAATGGGTTACCATTCCCTTCTCCAGGGGATCTTCCCGACCCAGGGATGGAACCTGGGTCTCCCACATTGCAGGTGAATTCTTTACTGCCTGAGCCACCAGGGAAGTCCCATATTCTAGTGGAGCACTTACTATTTAGACACTGTTCTAAATGCCTTCAGTGTCTTTGATATTGTCACTCAGTCACTCAATTGTGTCTGACTCTTTGTAACCACATGGACTGTAGCACACTAGGCTTCCCTGTCCATCACCAACTCCCAGAACTTGCTCAAATTCATGTCCATTGAGTCAGTGATGCCATCCAACCATCTCATCCTCTGTCATCCCTTTCATTTCCTACCTTCAATCTTTCCCAGCATCAGGTTTTTTTCTAATGAGTCAGTTCTTCACATCAGTAGCCAAAATACTGGAGTTTCAGCTTCAGCATCAGTCCTTTCAATGAACATTCATGATTGATTTCATTTAGGATTGATTGGTTTGATCTCCTTGCAGTCTAACAGACTCTCGAGAGTCTTCTCCAACACCACAGTTCAAAAGCATCAATTTTCCAGCTTTCTTTATGGTCCAACTCACATCTATACCTGACTACTGGAAAAACCATAGTTTGATTAGACATACCTCTGTTGGCAAAGTAACGTCTCTGCTTTTTAATATGCTGTCTAGGTTGGTCATAGCTTTTCTTCCAAGGAGCAAGCATCTTTTAATTCATGGCTGCAGTCACCATCTGCAGTGATTCTGGAGCCAAAAAAAAAAAATGTCTGTCACTGTCTCCATTGTTTTCCCATCTATTTGCCATGAAGTGATGGGACCAGATGCCTTGATCTTACTTTTCTGAATGCTGAGTTTTAAGCCTACTTTTTTACTCTCCTCTTTCACTTTCATCAAGAGGCTCTTTAGTTCTTCTTCACTTTCTGCCATAAGGGTGGTGTCATCTGTGTATCATATTCATGGAAATTAAAAGGTAGAATGGGGGTTACCAGGGACTAGGAAAGGAGGTAAAAGGGAGTTGTTGTTTAATGGGTGTAAAGTTTTAGATTTGCAAGATGAAAAGTTCTGGAGATGTGTTTCACAGCAATGTGAATATAAATACTATTGACCTTAAAATGATTACAATGGTAAACTTTATGTGTTTTTTTTTAAACATGACTTAAACAAAAATAAGCAGAGGGCCACCTTTTCTAGTGGGCTGTGGTTTAGAAGATCTAATTCCTAGCCTAGAAGATCTAGTCCAGCCCCCTGAAGAGAGAAGGCCAAAGTCGGGAGTGACAACAAAGGGTCTCAATATGAAGAAAGGAACTGCAGCTGCATCAGTTACCAGCAATGGGACTCTGGTAAAGTACTTCATCTTCCGAATCTCAATCTTCTCATTTGCAAAATCAGCAAGTTAACATAAATTAACTTTAAATTTAACTTTAACTCTCCTAAAATATCAACAGCTGAGAGAATTAAATAGGACAACCCATGGCATGGTTGAATGAATGAATTCACAGCATATGAATGTTGCCATCGTTCAGTCACTCAGTCATGTCCAACTCTTTGTGACCCCATGGACTGCAGCACATCAGGCTTCCCTGTCCTTCACTGTCTCCTGGGAACAGCCTAAAAGCCCTCACCTGATGGCTTCCATCACCTTTCCTTTGTAATGTCATACTCTCCAAACCCGGGCCCCCAACCCTTCAAAACACACACACACACAGGCCTCCCTGCTGGTTTTCCGACTTGCAGACATCTTCTCCCCCCAGGGTCTTTGCACTGGCTGACCCGCTCCTTGCAGCCCCCCATACCAACCTGGTCAACTCTCTTTTTAAGTGACTGTTCATGTCACCTTCTCAATGAGGTCTGCCCTGACCATCCTATTTTAAATTACAACATGTATCTCTACCCTGGACTTTTGATCTTCTTTACTCTGTGGGGTTTTTTTTAGTAAATTTTATATTTTAGAACATTTTGAGATTTACATAATTATTGCAAAAACAGTACAATGAGTTTCCATATACCCCACAACCAGTTTCCTCCATATAACATCTTGCATTAATATGGTACATTTATCATAATTAATGAACCAATATTAATATATCATTGTTAACTAAAGTTCACCCTTTGTTCAGATTTCCTCCGTTTTCCCTAATATCTTTTTCCTGTTCCAGGATCCTAATCAGGATAACACATAGCATTAGTTGTCAGGTCTCTTTAGCCTGCTCTTGGCTGTGACAGCTTCTCAGGCTTTGCTTGTTTTTGATTTGATGACTTCGACAGTTTTGAGGAGTACTGGTCAGGTATTTCACAGGCTATCCTTCAACTGAGATTTGTTTGATGGTTTTCTTGTGATGAGATTAGGGTTATATGTTCGGGGGAGAGAAACCAGAGGTAAGGTGCCACTCTCATATCATAAGAAGAGTAGATACTATCAACACGACTCACTACTGCTCACGTTAACTGTGATCACATGGCTGCATCCTTTTCACACCTACCATCCTCTACTGTACCACTCAATTTAATTATTACTTAATGTCTAGTGTTTCTCCCTCCTCATTAAAGTGAAAGCGCCTCAAGGGCAGGAACCGATGCTTATTTTGTTCACTCATGTATCCCAAGTACATTAGAGAAATACCCAACACACACACACAGAGCGCTGAATGGATGCGTGTTGCATGGGCGCACCGTTACTCCTTACAGGATGTTCCTGGCCCTTCATGACCTAGCTCCCTCTTTATTTTGTCGTTCCCGGCTAACACTCACCTTGCTGCTTTATTTCTCCATGCCTTGGCCCAAGCTGGGGAACGTTCCAAATTGCTCAGGCTCTCAGAACACCCTGGGTTTGCCACAACGTACTGAACGCTCAACAGTCCTCTCTCGATCCCACTCTACATTCCAAGTACTTGACAGCAGGCACGTGATGTCTTACTGGCCCTCTTATATAATTTTTATGTCTTCAACCTTCGGTGCTCCATGTTCCAACCTTTCTCCTCTTGGAATTTTTCTTTTCCCTAGGATGTATAGTCCTCAAATTCACTATACAAGGGTCTAAGGCTAAGTTTAGTCTCTATAAGTGAACACCTCTTACTAGCTTGCCTCATCTGGTTTTGAAATTAGTTAATTAAAAATAACACATTCAGACAGATCAAAGTAGGGAGAGTACTTTCCTCTGACAAAGTGAACTGAGTGAAATCACCGTGGGGGTGCAATCTGGTTTGCTTCTACACAAAACTGGAAATCAGGAGCTAATCAGAACTGAGTTCTAAATCTGGTTCAACCACACATGTGCTGGGTGGCTTCTGGCAAACCGCTTACACTCTGGGCGCCTTACTCAGCTACCTGCATCCAATAATATTGCTAATATCAAACTGCTTCACGTGTGGATCATTCACTAGGTAGCTGTTTCGATTTTAACACACCTTTTTTAAAAAATGTAAACAGCTGTATAATTACGGAGCCNGGGTGGCTTCTGGCAAACCGCTTACACTCTGGGCGCCTTACTCAGCTACCTGCATCCAATAATATTGCTAATATCAAACTGCTTCACGTGTGGATCATTCACTAGGTAGCTGTTTCGATTTTAACACACCTTTTTTAAAAAATGTAAACAGCTGTATAATTACGGAGCCCTCCACTGGACCTCACCCAAACAACCATGTGCTCCTGCTCTCTCCTTGGAAAGACATGTCAGCCCAGCAACAGCAACATCAGCAACCAACTATTTATAGCATCCTGCTTTTCAGCCAAGTCAATGATCTGCAGACATTTTATCTTATTTTTATAAAGAATAATGCTTCTGTAAAAAGCATTATTTCCCCAGCATGATAGGCTGAGAAACTGAGGTCCGTCTGTCAAGTGTGGCCATAAACACTCAACCCAAAGAATCCCATGCAGGCATCCAAATGTAACAGGATGCGGTATCAGTGCACTGCTATTTCCTAACAAGGAAATCTGCTGTTTACATGCTCATTAGGCAAGGCTAATTAGCAGTATGAATACAGCAGTCCTCCCACACAGAAGCAGAAACAGATATGAGTAATAATACCAGTCCGGCCCACACCGACAGGCCACATCTCCCAAGTTGGATGGTAAAAATGCGGACTTCCTCCCACTTGACTGAATGGCTTGTATGTAGAATGTAATGAGTCCTCAAGAGGCTGGGGCCACGTAGTTACAGAAGCAGCTGGACTATGAAGAAAAATGCAATGCTAAAGGCACCCAGGATAAACGCTTTCTGCCAATTCATCCTCAAATATGAGAAATAAGGGCGATTATAAGAATGATCAGCACATGTGGCTCTCACAAGGTCTTCACTTTGGTTAAGGCCACAGCTGACCGGAAATCTCCTGCAAGTTTCATAATGTAAAGGCTCCACCACAAAAGGATCTGACCCTAGTAAGGATGTTTCCGGGCGATCAGGCTACAAGAGGTTAAGCTCTGTTATAAAGACATGTAATATGAGCATGGAGCACAGGCAAGCCAGGAGCAGCAGATAAGGAAATGGTGCTGGTGTGGCCCTCAGCAGAAGACTTCAGAGGCCTTTCAGGGGAGAAGGACAGGTAGAAACACAGATGGAATTAAATGGCTACCTTTATCTAAGTTTCAATAAATGAGAAGTGTATTGATGGGCAATACATAAGGAACATACCATTTAAAAATATAATTTCATAGTGTTTTTCTCAGTTCTGAAGGTAATAACCACTCATAAAAACCCTGGAAAATACTGACAGATGTGGAAAAGAAATGAAAATCAGTCATGACTTCAGAACTCAGAGAAAACAGGGTGGTTTTTTTTTTTAATCTAATATTTAATTGAAATCAGATTATATATACAGTTTGGGCATATGATCTGGTAGATATATGCTCAAAAAGCAAATACCAATAAATAACTAACCTTGAAAAGAAAAAAATATGCCCGAGTGCGCTGTGTCCAGCAAGACCTATGGCCTGGCACCAGGCCCCTCTTGACTGAACTCTCTTCCACCCAGTCCAGGGACCTCCTCACTACACCACGACTAGCTCCTTCACTGCAAAGCCCTGCCCTGCCCTGCGCCTGTCAACCAGCCCCTCCTCAAGCCTTTCCTCCTCGGGATTCACAGGCACCGAGGTCTCTGTTTCCCTCCTCCTTCTACCCTCCCCTTCCTGGTTTCACCTTCCGCCTTTCCTTACTGGTCTGCTCTTCAAATAGGGCCTCATCCCAACTCTCTCCTCTGACCACAGCCTCGTGTGCTGCTTGGGTCAATTTGTCCACACTGTCCTTCAATAACTACCTCCATGGTCACACCTCCCAAACTTCCACCTTCGGTCTTCATGGCACTTGGGTCCCACGTTCCCAACTTTTTGTAAGACATTTCTGCCTGACTTATCCTCTGGCCAAATGAAGTTCAACTTGTCTCAAGCCAACTCAGTGATTCACTCAACGATTATTTGCTGACTGCTCACTATGGGCTGTGTGCTAAGGTACTGGCGAGACAGAAGCAAATACAACCCTTCAGTACAGCTCCCACTGATGATGGCACAACTCTCTAACCTAGGCCTTTCACAGTCTGGGACTAGCTTGCTCTTCAACTTTCCACTTTGCTTTCGTAAGATAGTCTTTTCCTCCAAACTGGAATATACTGCTCAAATTTTAGGCTTTCCCAACTCTAAAACTTTGCTTACATTATCTCTGAGCATCACCTCCTACCTCTACCTACTGAAACTCCATCCACTCTTCAAGCTCAACTGCCCCCTCTTTCACAAGCTTCCTTTGATTCCCAATCCTAAAACGGTCTGCTCTTTCTTCAACCATCTACAGAACGTCTTTGGTACCACGCCCACCGCACAGTGCCTGTTCTTTCTGAAATGAGGATGATGATAAACTATCAAAAGCATATTTTGTGCCAAGTACACTGCTTAGCACTTTATATCTGTAAGCTTCACTATGTTTAAAGTGGTACCATTATTCCCATTTTTACAGATGAGGAAACTGAGGTGCAAAGATACCAAGTAAATTTCCTGCAGTCACATGCCTACCCTACTGGACATACAGCTACTTGAGAACAGCAATTCTACCCCATCACATGTTTACAACCCTCACTGGACCTAACACTATGGCTAGTAAACAATGTGTATGTGTGGGGCGGGGGTGGTTCAGTCACTCAGTCGTGTCTTGACTCTTTGCAGCCCACGTACTATAGCCTGCCACTCTCCTCTGTTCATGAGACTTTCCAGGCAAGAATACTAGAGTGGGCTGCCATTTCCTACTCCAGGGTATCTCGCCAACCCAGGGATTGAACCCATGTCTCCTGCTTGGCCGGCGGATTCTTTACCACTGCGCCACCTCAGAAGCCCAGTACACAGTGGATGCTCAGTAAGTACTGGTTGAATGAACAACTAAATGAAGCCTGCTTCCAAAGTACTGACATCTACACATATAAACAGCACTCTGGTTTTCCGGCAAAAATATATTTGAATTCAGAAGCTCATCTAAGTAAAATCTGACATGATTTCCAAAACACTGACTTGAGCTTTTACATTCTTCTCTTGGTTAGAAAAAGCTTCCAAGCTATTAAAACTGGGTTTAAAAATAACATGGCAAAGGTCAGGTAGCAAAGACCTCACTCAGACCTTTTATGAAAACAAAAGCACCTATGCAACACTTAGGAATTACTCTGAGAACCACTCCAAATCCACAGTTCAGCTGGTCAAATTTCCCAGTGACTTAGAGCTCAAGCTCTTTTTAAGGAGGAAAGGACACGTTCCCTTTGAAATATCCCCAGACAATCAACCTAAAGCATTTTTCAGTCCATCTCTGTGATTACTGTTTGTCACTTGCAAAAATCATTGAGACATGTGACGCCCCAAGGTATTTTCCCAGAAAGCAAACAAAATATAAGTATGGCATCTCAAATTTCCAACTGCTCTGCTCTTGAAGACAGTAATGTTATTATGCCCCAATGTCAACCACTGGATTGGAAAGCTAAGGCTTCTGATTCAGAAGCCCATTTTCATAAAACCAAAATGTCCTGGTTTTAGCAACAAAACAGACACAAACTTCAGTTACTTAAGTGTCTAAAAATGCAGACTCAATGTTTTTCATTTCCCTTTACCTCCATGGCAGGAAATAGTGATTTAAAAACATACAGAGGAACCACTCAAATTATCTTCATCCTAGGACTGAGGTGAAGAATGTGACAAGTTCCATCATAAAAACCGTATGCACTAGAGTCAGCCTCCAACTGCAGCAAGGAATAACTGACTAGAACAAGGAGGATGAGATGGTTGGATGGCATCACCAACTTAGTGGACACGACTTTGAACAAACTCTAAGAGACAGTGGATGACAGAGGCGCCTGGGGTGCTGCAGTCCCCGGGGTCGCAAAGAGACGAACATGACTTAGCAACTGCAACATGGAGGTGCCATCTCAGCTAAACCAGCTAACATGAAACCTCCGCAACGAAGGCAATGGCCCCTCCAAGGACATCAACTGAGACCCAGCTATGCAAGACACCCTAAAAGCTAGGGAAGTAGCTTTCTGGATTAGCCTCTTTAGATTTAAAGATGTCATCAGCTCATACAACTATTTGACTTTATTGAGAGTAACTGTCTTCATGTGTGTAGTTTATAAAGCACTTGATAAGCTTCTGGATAAAATTTTGTATTAATCTCAAAAAGAGAGGTAAGTAGAGAAGCAGGATTATTTTTTAGAGATGATGAAAGAGACCAAAATAACTCATCTACTGTCAGTCGAAGGCCCCATGGGAAAGAAAAAGAAGTTCCTGCAATCCTTGTCTAATTACTGAGTACAAGTTACCTTTTGCTGCTGCTGCTGCTAAGTTGCTTCGGTCGTGTCCGACTCTGTGCGACCCCAGAGACGGAAGCCCACCAGGCTCCCCCATCCCTGGGATTCTCCAGGCAAGAACACTGGAGTGGGTTGCCATTTCCTTCTCCAATGCATGAAAGTGAAAAGTGAAAGTGAAGTCGCTCAGTCGTGTCCAACTCTTTGCGACCCTATGGACTGTGTTCATGGAATTTTCCAGGCCAGAGTACTGGAGTGGGGTGCCATTGCCTTCTCTGACAAGTTACCTTTTAAATCACCTTAAATCACTCAGGGATCCTGATGCTAGAAGGACCATAAACAAGGACTAAGTAAGCTGAATTCAATCTATGAGCCACCCAGTTTTGAGTTTGTTTGATGGGACAGAGGTGTAGCAACAGGAAAAACACATATTTCTGACACCAGGAGAGGGCTGATGGCTCAGCACTGCCTTCTAAGCTGAATGACCTCCAGTAAGTCAGGCTGACTCAGGACTTCTTGGCCCTTCTTATCCGCCAAGTGGAAATCCTGCCAATGCCTGTATCCCTCAAAGCATCTCTAGATTAGAGAGCTGTAATGCACTAATGCAGATAATATATGTGAAATTTTTGTAAAATCTAAAACAATTACTATTCCTATTAGAAGCTAGTAGATTCCTAAACACACAAGCATTTATACTCAACAAGCACTCACAGAGGATGGACCAAGTATTCAAACACTATGTTAGATGATACTACAGTCACAAAACACAGCTTCTGCCCTCAAAAAGCTTGTGAGGAAACACAACAAGACCAAGTATATAAAGCACTCTAACAGAAGTATACAAAAGGTGTTACAAGGACATAAATAAGAATTATCACAAATCAAGGGACAATAAAAGGTCTTAAGTGACAAAGCACAATTAAATCACATAATAACATGTATACAGAGATGACTTCAGCTGAAAGAAACCAAAGACAAAGGAAACAAATGTACAAACAAAACTAAGCAGAGCTGCTCTAGAAACGATGCTTCTGTCATCATTCATGCTTCTGGCATGAAGCTGTCAACTTACTGGAATATCTTGAAAGGTCCCACCAAAGGGTGAGCTCAACGTGAACTCACCACTGCACCAACGGGAGGCATGCGTGCAGAATGCTTCCTCACAAGCTGCCCAAGTCTCTACGACCCATGGGAACATCCCTGGCCAAGAGAAGCCTCTGCTGGGTGGCTGAGATGTCATGAGAAATGAACCCATGCCTCACTTCCCGTTGATTTAATTTCTTAGGTCACCACAGTTGATTAGCAGAAGGGAGAATACTCACCACTTTAACCTTCAAAACAACAACCAGCTTATGTGTGAGCACGTATTCACAGAACTGATTTCTCTGGGCATTTAGGGTGAATGTACATGAGAAGTAATTATCTAATTTTTTTTCTTTTCTCGGTACACTTGAACCTGCTTAAATATGAGCCCAGATCTTTGTTAAATGGCACCCAGAGAGTATCAGACCCACGATAAGATCTAAGCAGAAGGTGACTCACTTCTTATTTGAAAGGCTGGAGGTACCCAGTGATGATGGGCTGCTTCCATAACTTCTCCCTCCCTTTTGGACTCAATTTTTGACAATGACCTTGGTTGGCTACCAAGCAGCCTCTTACCAATTCTCTCGGGAAACAAATGAGGCTGGCAGACAAAACATTGTCTTTGACCCTCAAAGATAAGGACAAGGCAAGGTAAAAATAAGACAAGTCTTTGCTATTTTACTAAAGTACAACACATAGGCCAAAAAATTCTCTGTCCATCATATAGATAGAGGAAAAGTTCACAAAGTACAAAAAGGAAAAACACTAAAAACTCCATTTTCATCTCTAAATCTTGGTTTAAATTCCTTTTATTATGGACCATTGGGCTTCCCAGGTGGCTAAAGAATTCACCTGCTGACACAGAGACCTGGGTTCGATCCCTGGGTTGGGAAGATGCCCTGGAGGAGAGCATGGCACCCTGCTTTAGTATTCTTGCTTGGAAAATCCCATGGACAGAAGAGCCTGGCAGGCTACAGTCCAGGGGGTCACAAAGAATCAGATATGACTGAGCATGCACGCATGCATAGACTATTATCATTAGTATGAAATGGATTTTTAAGAAACAAGTCTGCAATGCAAAAACCCTCTGAAGTTGAGTTCTGAAGCTCTGATTGTCCTATTTCTCTGACTGTTTTGATCTGACATTAGGATGATACGCTTACGGTAGCTGGGATTCAAATAGTTTCCCAGCATCAGAAATGACTACTACTAAAGTCTTCAAAAATGCCTTGCAGAGGACCCCTTCAGTGTAGATGGACATAAGTTAAATGTGGAAGGGTGTAGTTAATGAAAAGTTTAAAAAACTACATAGAGTTCTTACAGCTCCTATGCCAAGACCAAGATTTAAGTCATCGTAACATTTACTGAGCACTTCAGTTCAGTTCAGTTCAGTCACTCAGTTGTGTCCGACTCTTCGTGACCCCATGGACTGCAGCATGTCAGGCCTCCCTGTCTATCACCAACTCCTGGAGTTTACTCAAACTCATGTCCATTGAGTCAGTGATGCCATCCAACCATCTCATCCTCTGTCATCCCCTTCTCCTCTTGCCTTCAATCTTTCCCAGCATCAGGGTCTTTTCCAGCATCAGGGTCTTTTCCAATGAGTCAGTTCTCATTAGGTGACCAAAGTATTGAAGCTTCAGCTTCAGCATCAGTCCTTCCAATGAATATTTAGGACTGATCTCCTCTAGGATGGACTGGTTGGATCTCCTTGCAGTGCAAAGGACTCTCAAGAATCTTCTCCAACACCACAGTTTAAAAGCATCAATTTTTCAGCGCTCAGCTTTCTTTATAGTTCAACTCTCACATCCACACATGACTACTGGAAAAAAAGTGCTATTGAGCACTTAATAAAGTGATTATGTGAAGCCTTGTATCTTCATTACACTGTTAAATCCTCCTAGCAACACTATCGGAGAGTTGGTGCTATTATTATTATTACCACTTTACAGATAAAGGACTTGAGATTTAAAGAAATGCAGTAGTACCTTGTCCAAGCTAATATGGCCAGTAAGTGAGTGGAAACCAGCCTCTAAAATGCACATACCAGTCGGCAGAACAACAGCAAACTAATCACCTTGAGATAACACAGCTAGAATTTTACACATAAGGTACTTTGAATATTAATTTCAAACAGCAAGAACTTTAATAATTATTTTTAAATCTTTCTATTTGTGTATCCCACAACTCAGAAAGTTAACTGCTAAATATACTTAATTAAAAAAAAAATCACCTCTGTACTATTTCTGTGTCCCTATAAATTCTCTAAGGGAATGGTGGATGAGAGGTGCCTGAACAAACAGAATAAAAGGGTGTTCTAACTAGCTAACCTCAATTCTCTGAAGTGACCTTGGACATACTGCTTGGAATGTCTGCAAAGGGTATAATAACTGTGACTCCATTTTGGCCAAACAAGTGCTTTCAAAATGTTTACATAGTCCTAATTGCCCTAACCTTTCACTAAGGTTTACCAAAGACATCATTTTTCATTTAGCCAATAAATAGAAACACTTGTAAAAATGTTTGCTTTTAAAAAAAAAAAACTAACCCTGCAAATAAGTGTTTCTGTCAAAAGAATTGAAAGGAACATTTTCAAGTTAGATGTGACTATAGGTAATTCAAACATGCTTCAGCTATTAAGGCACATCCAAATAAACTAAAACTAACTAAACTTTTTTGGGGGGAGGAGGTGACAGGTAGATAGAAGGACAAATACCAGTATATCTGGGATTCAAACAAAATAACAAAGTTGACCCACAACTTTCAGTCTTGTTTCTTAAGATGATATGCCCAGGTTTCATATGACCCCACTACAGTGAAAATATAGATACTATATCTGACCTTTTAGTGAAGGGTAATCACTTTTGGACCACAAGGTCTGGAATTAGAAGACCTGAGTTTGAAGCGTCCATGCACCACTACTACCTGTCAAGTCATTTGAACCTGAATTCTAGTTCTTTCAATGTAGGTCAAATAAGGATTCTTGTCCTACCTCCCCCAAAGACTGTTTTGGAGTGCAAATCAAATGACATTATGTAAGTGCTTTGAGAACTCAAAAGCAGGGTACAGGATACTGACAGGTGTCGTCTGGATGGTACCAGGGAAACAGTCACCACAGTCTCTTTTGATCTCCTCCCATTACAAACCAACAAACTAGTGGAGAGAGTGGGGACAGCAATCAGTTTTGGAAGCTCTGAGATAAGTTTTTAATTTACTCAAGGGTTCCTCCTGCACTATTCAGGCAGCATTAGTTTCTGTGCTTTCTGGTGGTCTTAGAGTGGAAGGATTCACTAGGACACGATTCAGGGTGATTCAAATGGAATATTTCTTCTCAAAGAAGCAATAATGAAGAGGTAATGTCTTCCCTCGTCCCCCAAGTTCCTTTACAGCTCGGACACTTTGTCCCTTCTCCTCTTCCAAGTTTCTTAAAGAAATTTGTTTGTTTGTTTTTAAATACTCTCTGACTCTACTTCTCACCACGTGGAAGCACTCTGATTCTGCCTCAGGTGAACGTGCACAGGCAGAGGTCAGCAACAATCTTCTTCTTGCCAAACCTGGGAGACTTTTCACTCCACAACCGCCTGACCTCTCAGTAGCACTGAACTACTGAATACTTTACACTGCTCTCTTGAATGCATTCACATGGTCCCTTCCAGCAACTCCTTGATCTCTGTATGCTCCTTTCAGTCCCTTGTATGAGCTCCCTTTCCTAAGCCCTTATCACTCTGCTGACAAAGGTCTGTACAGCCAAAGCTATGGTTTTTCCAGTGGTCATGTGTGGATGTAGAGCTGGACCACAGGGAAGGCTGAGCACCAAAGAATTGATGCTTTTGAACTGTGGTGTTGGAGAAGACTCTTGAGAGTCCCTTGGACTGCAAGGAGATCCAACCAGTCCATCCTAAAAGGAAATCAACCCCGAATATTCATTAGAAGGACTGATGCTGAAGCTGAAGCGCCAATACTTGGGCCACCTAATGCGAAAAGCCAACTCATTTGAAAAGACCCTGAGGCTGTTTGAAAAGACCCTGAGGCTGTTAAAGATTGAAGGAAAAAGGAAAAGGAGGCGGCAGATAGCCTCACCAATTCAGTGGACATGAATCTGAGCAAACAGGGGAGCCTAGTGTGTTGCAATCCATGGGGTCTCAAAGAGCTGGACATGACTGAGTGACTGAACAACAAAATGCCCATATCATAATGTAGGTGCTCCCCTATTTTCCTCATAACCCTCTTATTTAGTTCCTTTTCCACTGGGTGATCTTCTCCATCCCTGTGGCTTTCTGTAGAAGTCCACGTGGAGATGAGAAGTATTGTTCTCCTGAGCTCAAGACTCACACATGCCACTGCCTTTTGGACATCCCCTAACTCCTAACATGCACAAAACCGAATTCCTCATCTAACCATCTGCCTGCCTCTCCTCTTGGCATTCTCCATAGAGTGAAGAATATCATCATCCTTGACCCTCCTGGCTCCCTCTCCTACAAATCACTCTGAACAGCAAGTCACGTTAATTCTACTTCTCTGAGATCTGCCTAATTTATCCCTTTCTCTCCTTCTTTACAACCTCAGTTCAGACACCAGCCAGTTTCCTCCCTTTATTTTTTTCCTTCCACTAATCCATTCACTACACTGCAGTCAGACAGGGCTTTCTAAAAATATTGACAAAACTGTTATTTTCTGGATAAATCTTAATATTCCTTAACACTGCCTATAAGAGCTCCGATCCACTTACTTTCCTAGGGTTACCTCTTAAATCTCCATCATCTCTTATCCCAAACCCCCTCACCCCCGACACACAGGCACAGAACTTAGCTAGTTCTCATTCAGCCTTCTGGTCTTTGCTGAGGTACCACTTCTCCCCTGACCTCCCATGTCCATTCTGGACATCCCTCTTGTGAGGTACCATAGCACACACATTTTCTCAATTACAATGTGTTTCACTCTGTAAAAATAGCCTGTTTACTTGTCTGTCTCCCCTACTAGATGGCAACCTTCACGAAGGCAAGATTGTGCCTGTTTCCTTCAAGGTTGTATCTCTGGCTCCAAGTATAAGAGGTATGTGTCAAGGTATTAAACAAGTGCTCAATTCTTACTCGTCTAATTAACAAACCAATGAATCCCTGAGGGTGGAAGAGAAGTTGTTCTGGAAAAGTTTATGAGAAAAGATCATTTAGCTAATTTCCTGGAGCATAAAAACTGTTGGTTGCATTTCCAGTGTTTTCTAACCTATAATACGCGTTCCTTGTTCTATGAAATCTATAATCACATCTGTAGACTTTGGGGTGAAATGGATATTTAGCAATTTTGCAGTTACATAAATGTCCACAAGTAAAATGGACAATACAGACCAAGGCAGCTCCAGTTTGCATTGAATTATAAATTGGTTACACTAATTATGGTAACTAGGTGAATAATCTCTTCCATACTCATAAATGTGACATATAATCAGGGGATCAAATTTAAAACACAAAACTCAAATTGACAGTTAATGAGTGTATGAAAAACAAACAAAATGTTAGTGAAAAATAGGATGCCTGACATCTTAACACAATGGCCTCTATATTTTGACTTTGATTTCTTGCTCACAACTCATGTTGCCACTAACATTAACTACACTCATGGACCAAGTAAACTTCTTACCCAGTTGTCAATATGAAGGTGAATGATGTGGGCTTTTTATTGCTGTCTGATAAAACCTACAGTAGCCAATGAAGCAGAGCAAACATAGGCACGGAATTCACTGCTGGTGGTTATGCTTCCCACACTCTCACTCAGTACCCAGTTCTCTGAACTATTTAGCTTGCACCAGAAACTCCAAGCTAGAATACAGTTCAGCTACTTAAGAACCAAATACTAAATCCACTCTAAAAGAGAAAGGAAAAAGAAAAAAAGCAATTCCTTGTTAGATATTCCTCAACACGGTTTCTTTTAAAGGGTAAACATGCCCCATGAAGAAAATCAGCATTTGGCTAACAGCCAGTGGGGCAAGAGACACTTCCAGGACTTTCCTACAGATGCGGAGGAGAGGGCATATGGAACTATCAAAGGAACAGTAGGAAAAGGAGGAGGAGCAGCAGTGGTCTGGGGCTCCTGGAAAGTGTCCGTAGACAGAGAATCCTAAACATTCTACCCAAATGGTCTAACCTTTTCAGGTTTCTAGTACAATCAGGTTTTCTGAAACCAGTAATTAAAATACTATCCTGCAACCTGCCTGCTTCTTAAATATGTAAATGTATGACTTGATTTCAAGTATCATAGGAAAGCTGCACAGAAGATTAAACTGGAATACAGTATGTTAAGGACTTGATAAATATTCAGTAAGTATTACCTTTATATGGTTTTTAATGCAGATGTTACCAGCCTAGTTTGGTTTTCCTAGTAATAACATGCAAGGTTTTTTTTTTTTTTTTTTTCCGCTAATAGCTATATGTCCATCATAGTTCTACCTGAGTCTATGGCCCAAAGCCTAAAATCCATCAATCTATGAGAAAACAAACACTTAAGGAAACTCAACCGCAAGCTTCCTTACTCTATTATTTCAGTATGATACTTATCCATCCTTCTACCATAAAGCTTACACTGATTATCTGTACTGACAAATAAGTTACCCTACTTTGGTTTCAACCTTCTCAACCATATTTATCATTTCCTATCTCATTGTCTTTCTTTAAAACATCACTTTCTCACACATATTTTAGTTATTTATGAACTTTTATTTTCTCCATTATTTGACTGGACAATGTCTTAGATTCATTGTATTCCCCATAGCATAGAGTTTTAAACAGCATTTAAAATAAAATTTATTAACTATTATGGTTATAAACAACTACTATATACTTACTGTTAAATGTTTTTAAATACATAAAAATGTTCAAGGGGAAATAAACTATGCCTAGTCATCCTCCAATGGGGAAAAAAAAAGTGTCACTCCATTTTTTTGGCCCTTTCAGCCTCTTTCCTTATGTAGGTATATTTTCTGCCTTTTTAAACATAGTTGAGAGTTATTATGGTCTTCCCTGGTGGCTCAAATGGTAAAGAATTTGCCTGTAATGTGGGAGACTCAGATCCCTGGGTTGGGAAGAACCCCTAGAGAAGGGAATGGCTACCCATTCCAGTATTCTTGCCTGGAGAATCCCATGGACAGAGGAGCCTGGAAGGCTTCAGTCCATAGGGTCACAAAAAGTTGGACACAGCTGAGCGACTAACACTTTTCACTTACTACACATATATTTCTCTAACCGATCTCCTCCTATTTACCCAAAATTGGTAAATACCTTTCCATACTGTTAAAACCCTTCATAAATATCCTTTTAAAAGTCTGTGTAACACCATATCTTTTGACAATACCATAATTAATTCAAACTGTTCCCCTCCTGTTGGGCATTGAGACTATTGTCAATACCTGACTTTTCTAACCAAAGCTATATTAAGCACTTGTGAATGTTAACTTTTTAAATATTTCTTATAAGTTCCCTTGGAGAGACTGCTAGAAATGGAACTACTGGACTGAGGAGTAGACGCATTCGTGAGATTTTTCAGACATTCAGCCAATAAGTTTTTCAGAAAGGTTTAACCTCTGTGTACCCCTCACAGCATCTGAGAATGTCTGCTCTTCTGCATATTAACTGATGGGAAGAGCAAGAATTTTTAAAAATCTATGTAAATCTGAGCGCTAGAAAAACAGTTCCCTGCTGTTGTTTCAATTTCATCTATTTGATTAATGGAAAGAGAAAGCATTTTTTTTCTTTTTTTCCTTTTTATTTGAGAACGCACTTTCATATGACTATTAGCCATTTAGTTTTCTCTTCTATGGAAATTCTGTTCCTGTCTTTATGGTCTTCTATTGTTGTGTAGCAAATTCCCACAAACTTAGAACCTTAACACAATACCCATTTCCTCACAATTCTGAAGGTCAGAGTCTGGATAGGGCTGGCTGGGTTCTCAGCTCAGGCTCTCCTTCACAAGGCTGAAATCAATGCACTGGCCAGGCTGTGTTCCTAACCAATGGCTCTGGTAAAGAAACCAGTTCCGAGCTCATTCATTTGCTGGCCCTCAGCCTGAGGTCCCCATTTCCACGCTTGGTCACCCTC
>SJYA01005242.1:0-27072 GCA_006410615.1 Neotragus moschatus
CTGCCCTAAGCCTTACTCTAACCACTAAACCCTAACCCTAAACCTAACCACTAAACCCTAGCCCTAACCCTAACCTAACCCCTAAACCCTAACCCCTAACCCTAATCCTAACGATGGTCCTAGACATAGCCATACCCTAGCCCTAACCCTAGCCATAAACCCTCCCCTAACCTTAGCTCTAACTATTACCCTAGCTCTAGCCCTAGTCCTAGACCTCACTCTAACCCTAACACTAGCCCTATCTATAACCCTAACCCTAACCTTAACCCTAATTCTAACCCTAGCCCTAGCCCTAACCCTAACCTAGCCGTAGCCCTAAACCTAACCCTATGCCTAGACCTAATCCTAAACCTAGCCATAACCCTAGCCCTAACCCTAGCCCTATCCCTAGCTCTAGACCTAGCCCTAGCCCTAAACCTAACCATAACCCTAGCACTAGCCTTACATCTAACCCTAACACTAACCCTAACCCTAGCCCTAGCCCTACCCTTAACTCTAACCCTAAACATAACCCTAGCCCTAGCCCTAACCCTAACTCTACCCTAACACTAACCCTAACCTTAAATCTAACACTAACCCTAACCTTAAATCTAACCCTAACCCTAGCACTGAACCTAGCTCTAACCCTAACCCTTACCCTAGCCTGAACCATAACCCTAACTCTATACCTAACCCTAGCCCTAACCCTAAACTGAACCCTGAGACTAACCCTAACCCTAGCCCTAGCCCTCGCCCTAATTCCAACCCTAAACTTAAGCCTTACCACAGCCCCAAACCTAACCCTAACCCTACCCCTAGCCCTAGCCCTGACCCTAATCCTAACCATAGCCCTAGCCCTAGTCCTAAAACTAACACTAACAGTAGCTGTATTCTTAACCCTAAATGTAACACTAACCCTAACCCTAGCCATAACCCTAACCCTAACACTAACACTAATCCTATCTCTAAACCCTAAACCCTAACCCAAAAGCTAACCCCTAAACCCTAACCCTAGCCCTAACCCTAACCCTAACTTTAACGCTAACTATGAACACTAAATCCTAACCGTAACCCTAAACCCTAACACGACCCTAACTCTTACCCTAACTCCTAAACATTAACCCTAATCCTAATCCCTAAACCCTATTCCTAACCCTATCCCTAGACTTAATCCTAGCCCAAACCCTAAACCTTACCCTAACCCTAATCCTAGCCCTAGCACATGTCCTAGCCCTAGTGCTAACCCTAGCCCTAAACCTATCCCTAACCCTGGCCCTAGCCATAACCCTAATCCTAGGATTAAACCTAACTCTAAACCTATCCCTAACCCTACACCTAATCCTAGCCCTAACCCTAGACCTAACCCTAAACATAGCCCTAACCCTAGCGCTAAACCTAGCCCTAACTCTAGCTCTAACCCTCGCCATAAACCTAGCCCTAAACCTAGCCCTAAACCCTGAGCTAACTCTAGCCCTAACCATAGCCCTAACCCTAAACCTAACCCTACCCCTTGCCCTAACCCTAACCCTAACTCAAACACTAGCCCTAACCCTAACACTAACCCAAACCCAACCCTAACCCACACTAAACCTTAACCCCCATCCTAGCCCTAAACCTTGCCCTAAACCTAGCCCTAACCCTAACCCTAGCCCTAGCCTTAACCGTAGACTTAGCCCTCACCCTAACCCTAGCCCTAGCCCTAACCCAAACACTAGCCCTAACCCTAACACTAATCTGAAACCCAAACCCTAACCCACACTAAACCTAGCCCTAAACCTACCCTAATCCTAACCCTAACCCTACCCTAACCCTAACACTAACCCTAGAAATAGCCCTAGCGGTAGACCTAGCCCTAACCCTACCACTAACCCTAACCCTAACCCAAGACATAAACCTAACCCTAAACCTAGTCCTATCCCTAACAGTAACCCTAAAACTAAACCTAAACCCTAAACCTTAACATTAACCCTATCCCTAAACCGTAAACCGTAACCCAAAAACTATCCCCTAAACCCTAACACTGAGCCTAACCACAGTGCTAACCCTAGCCCCAACCCTAAACCTAACACTAACACTAACCCTAAACCCTAAACCTAACCCTAAACCCTAACAATATCCTAACCCTTACCCTAACCCCTAAACCTTAACTCTAACGCTAACCCCTAAACCCTATCCCTAACCCTAACACTAGCCATAACCATGACACTAAACCCTAAACCCTAACACTAACCTTAATTCTTAAACTAAACCCTAAACCCTAACCCTAACCTGTAACCCCTAACACTAATCCTAACCCTAGCCCTAACCATAGCCCTAACCATAACACTAACACTAACCCTAACCCTAGCCCTAACCATTACCCTAACCCTAGCCCTAGCCCTTATCCTAACCAAGTCCTAGCTATAAAACTAACCCTAACCCTAACCCGAACACTAGCCCTAGCCCTAACCCTAACCTTAACATAGCCCTAGCCCTAACCCTAATGCTAACCCTAGCATTAGCCCTAGCCCNCCCTTTTGGCCTGAAGATGATGCAAATCACCTAAGACTTGTGTATACAGCTAGGTATGCAGAGAGAAAAGCCTGGTTTTTGGTAAGAGTTTGGGCTGCTAACACTGCATGAACTTGTATTACCCCTTGATCTCTATGTACAATCAAAAAAGGTATAAAAGGCCTTGAAGGACAATAGAGGTCGGAGCCAGTCATCGGGAGGACTGGTTTCCCCTGTGTCTCTTTCTCTCTCTCCCTCTTACTCTAATTTCTGGCTGAATCCCCATCTGGGGTGTGGAGGCTCACCATGTCTACTTACTTGTCCTGGCTTCTAAGATCTACGAGAAAAGGAGCCCAAGTGGGGCACCCTTAGAGACTCAAGTGGACGCCGGTGGCCCAACGTATATGGTGCAAACCTCTTGTCTTGAGGTTTTATTGGCTTTCCAAGTAAACCAAGTTATTCAGCCTCTTGTCTCCACTTAATTTTCCTACTATACTATTATTTCCTAATCTAATCTTATATTTCTGAATAAATGAGTTTTTCCTCACCGACTCCGTCCTCGCTTTGAATTCCCTGGATCCACCGGGGCTGGACCTCGGCACTAATTGTAGCCCTAAATCTGGCCCTGACCCTATCCCTAGCCCTAACCCTAACCCTAGCCCTAACTCTACACCTAACCCTAGCCCTAACCCTTGCCCTAAAACTAACCCTAAACTTAGCCCTTACCCTAGACCTAACCCTAACCATAGCCTTAGCCCTAACGCTCACCCTAACCCTAGCCCTAAACCTAGACCTAAACCTAGCCCTAGCCCTAGCCCTAACCTTAGCCATAACCCTAGCCATAACCCTAATATCAACCTTAGCCCTAGCCCTATCCTTGATCCTAGCCATAACCCTAACCCTAACAAAAACCCTAGACCTAACCCTAGACCTAACTCTAGCCCTAAATCTGGCCATGACCCTATCCCTAGCACTAGCCCTAACTATAGCCTTAACCCTAAACTTAGCACTAGCCCTAACCCTAGCCTTAATCCTAAAAGGAACCCTAGCTCTAACCCTAAACCTCTCCCTAACCCTAACCCTAGCCCTAGCCCTAGCCCTAACTCTAACCATGAACCTATCCCTAGCCCTCGCTCTAAACCTAAATATAACCCTAACCCTAGCAATAACGCTAACCCTGGCCCTAGCCGTAGCCCTAGCCTTAAGCCTAACCCTAGCCCTAACCCAAACCCTATCCATAACCCTAACAATAACCCGACCCTAACCCTAGCACTAGCCCTAGCCCTAAACCTAACGCTAAACACAGCCCAAGCCCTAACACTAAACCTAACCCTAATCCTACCCCGAACCCTAGCCCTAACCCTAACCCTAGCCCTAGCCCTAGCCTTACCCTTAATCCTAAAACTAACCCTAGCCGTAGCCCTAAACCTAACCGTAACCCTAACCCTAACCCTAACCCTAGACCTAGCCCTAGCCATAGCCCTAGCCCTAAACCTAACCCAAGCCCTAACCCAAATTCTATCCCTAGCTCAAACCCTAAACCTAACCCTATACCTAGCCCTAGCCCTAAACCTAATCCTAACCCTAAACCTATCATGAACTCAAAACCATAAAGCCTAACCTTAACCTCTAACACAAACCCTAACCCTAGCCCTAGCCCTAGCCTTACCCCTAATCCTAAAACTAACCCTAGCCCTAGTCCTATCCCAAGACCTAAACCTAGCCCTGACCCTAGACATAACCCTAGCCCTAGCCCTACCACTAGCCCTAAACCTAACTCTAACGCTAGCCCTAATCCTAAATATAACCCTATTCCTAACCTTAGCCCTAACCCTAAACCTAGCCCTAAACATAACCCTAACCACAGCCCTAGACCTAGCCCTAGCCATAAACCTAGCCCTAGCCCTAGACCTAGCCCTAACCCTAACCCTAGCCTTAGCCCTAGCCCTAGACCTAACCCTGGCCATAATCCTAGCCCTAACCCTACCCTAGCCCTAGCCGTAATGCTAGTCTGAACCCTAACCGTAACCATAGCCCGAAACCAATCCTAACGCTAACCCTAAACAGCTGCTAACTCTTGCACTAGCCCTAAGCCTAGCCATAGACTTAACACTAATGCTAGGCCTAGCCCAAGCCCTAAACCTAACCCTAAACCTAGCCCTACCCGTAGACCTGGCCCTAACCCTACCACTAAACCTTGCCCTAACCCTAACCCTAACCCAAGCCCTAACACTAACCCTATCCCTACCCTTAACACTAGCCCTAGCCCTAAACTTAACCCTAACTCTAACCCTAGCAATAACCCTTACACTAGTCCTAACACTAACCCTAAACCTAGCCCTAGTCGTAGCCCTAGCCTAAACCTAACCTTAGCCCTAACCTTAATTCTATCCCTAGCTCTAATCCTAACCCTAACCCTAGACCTAGCCCTAGCCCAAAACCTAATACTAACCCTAAACCTAACACTAAATCTAAACCCTAAACCCGAACCCTAACCCAAACCCCAAACCCCTAATCTTAACCCTAAACCTAACACTAGCCATAGTCCTATGCCTACCCCTAAACCTAGCCATGACACTAGACGTAACCCTAGCCCTAGCCCTAGCCCTAACACTAGCCCTAAACCTAACCCTAAGCCTAGCCCTAAACATAACCCTAAACCTAGCCCTAACCCTAACCCTAACCCTAAACCTAACCCTAACCCTAACCGTAACCCTAAACCTTCCCCGACCCCTAGCCCTAACCTTAATCCTAGCCCTAAACCAAATCCTAAACCTAGCCCTAACCCTAACCTTAGCCCTAACCCTAACCCTAGCCCTAAACCTAACCCTAAACCTAGCCCTAACCCTAACCATAACCCTAGCCCTAGCACTAGCCCTAGCCCTAAACCTAGCCCTAGCTCTAGCCCTAACCCTAACCCTAGCCCTAGCCCTAGACCTAACCCTAGCCATAACCCTANCCCTAACCCTAGCCCTAACCCTAACCCTAAACCTAGCCCTAACCCTAACCATAACCCTAGCCCTAGCACTAGCCCTAGCCCTAAACCTAGCCCTAGCTCTAGCCCTAACCCTAACCCTAGCCCTAGCCCTAGACCTAACCCTAGCCATAACCCTAGCCCTAACCCTACCCTAGCCTTTGTCCTAACCCTAGTCCGAACCCTAACCATAACCATAGCCCGAAATCAACACTAACCCTAACCATAAACAGCCCCTAACTCTAGCCCTAGACCTAATCCTAGCCATAGCCCTAACCCTAACGCTAGGTCAGCCCAAGCCCTAAACCTAACCCTAACCCTAATATTAACTCTAACCAAAGCCCTAGCCGTAGCCCTAGCCCTAAACCAAGCCCTATACCTAAACCTAACACTAACCCCAATACTAACCCCAAACTTAACACTAGCCCTATCCCAACCCTAACCCTAAACCTAACACTATCCCTAGCCTGAAAACTAACACTAGCCCTAAACTTAATCCTAGCCATAAACCTAACCTTAACCCTAGCCCTAGCTGTAGAACTGGCCCTAACCCTACTGCTAAACCTTGTCCTAACCCTAACCCTAAACCGAGCCCTAAACTTAACCCTATCCCTAGCCTTAATCCTAGCCCTAGCAGTAATCCTTACACTAGTCCTAACCCTAACCCTAACTCTAGTGCTAGCTGTAGCCCTAGCCTAATCCAAACCCTAGCCCTAACCCTAACCCTAGCCCTACATCTAACCCAAGCCCTAAACCTAACCCTAGCCTTAGTTCTAACCCTAACCCTAGCCCTAGCGCTAAACCTAAACCTAATGCTAGTCCTAGCCCTAGTCCGAACACTAGCCGTAACACTAACCCTAACCCTAGCCTTAACGCTACACCTAACCTTAGCCCTAACCCTAGCCCTAATCATAGACCTAACCCTAAACCTAGACCTAATCCTAACCCTAACCCTAGACATAACCCTAGCCCTATACCTGGCCCTGACCCTAGCCCTAGACCTAGCCCAAGCTGTAATCCTAACTCTAGCCCTAACTCTAAACCTAACCCTAACCATAGCCCTAACCCTAGCCCTAGCCCTAACCATAAACCTAACACTAGTCCTAGGCCTAGTCTTAAACCTAGCCCTAGCCCTAGCCCTAACCTTAATGCTAGTCATAGCCCTAGTCCTGACCTAGCAATAACACTAACCCTAACAAAAATCGTAGACCTAACCATGGCCCTAAACCCTAGACCTAACCCTAGCCCTAAATTTGGCCCTGACTCTATCCCCAGCCCTAGCCCTAAACCTAGCCCTAACCCTAACGCTAACTCTAACACTAGCCATAACCCTATATCTAAACCTAGCCCTAACCCTTGCCCTAAAACTAACCCTAAACTTAGCCCTTATCCTAGACCTAGCCATAACCCCAGCCTTAGCCCTAATGCTAATCCTAACCCTAGCCCTAAATCTAAACCTAAACCTAGCCCTAACTTTAGCCCTAACCCTAACCTGAACCCTAACAGTAACCATAGCCCGAAACCAACCCTAACCCTAACCGTAAACAGCCCCTAACTCTAGCCCTAACCCTAAACCCAGCCCTAGCCCTAAACCTAATGCTAGGCCTAGCCCAAGCCCTAAACATAACCCTAACCTTAACCCTAACCCTAACCCTAAACAAAGGCCTAGCTGTAGCCCTAGCCCTAAACCTAGACCTATCCCTAACCCTAACACTTACCCCAACCTTAACACCTTAGCCCTAGCCCTAACATTAAACCTAACCCTAACCCTAGTCCTAGCCCTAGCCCTAAACCTAATCCTAAACTTAACCCTAACCCTAACCCTAGCCCTAAACCTAACCCTAACCCTAGCACTAACCCTAGCCCTAAACATAATGCTAACCATAGCCCTAGACCTAGCCCTAGCCCTAGATCTAGCCCTAACTCTAACCCTAGCCCTAACTCTAACCCTAGCCCTAACTCTAACCCTAGCCCTAGCCCTAGCCCTAGACCTAATCCTGGCCATAACCCTAGCCCTAACCCTACCCTAGCTCTAGCCCTAACCCGAGCCTAAACCCTAACCGTAAACATAACCTGAAACCAATCCTAACGCTAACCCTAAACAGCCGCAAACTCTAGCACTTGCCCTAAGCCTAGCCATAGCCCTAACCCTAATGCTAGGCCTATCGCAAGCCCTAAACCTAGCCCTATCCTTAACCCTCACACTAACACCAACCCTAACCCTAGCCCTAGCCCTAGCCCTAACCCTAAACCTAACACTATCCCTAGCCTGAAAACTAACCCTAACCCTAAACCTACCCCTAGCCCTAAACCTAACCCTAACTCTAGCTGTAGCCATAGACCTGTCCTTAACCCTACCACTAAACCTTGCCCTAACCCTAACCCTAACCCGAGCCCTAACGCTAACCCATCTCTAGCCTGAACAGTAGCCTGAACCCGAAACTTAACCCTAAATCTAACTCTAGCAATAGCCCTTACACTAGTCCTAACACTAACCCTAAATCTAGCCCTAACCGTAGCCCTAGCCTAACCCTAACCCTAGCCCTAACCCGAATTCTATCCCTAGCCCTAACCCTAACCCTAACCCTAGACCTAGCCTGAACACTAACCCTAACCCTAAACCTAACCCTAGCCCTAAACCTAACCCTAACTCTAGCCGTAGCCATAGACCTGTCCTTAACCCTACCACTAAACCTTGCCCTAACCCTAACCCTAACCCGAGCCCTAACGCTAACCCATCTCTAGCCTGAACAGTAGCCTGAACCCGAAACTTAACCCTAAATCTAACTCTAGCAATAGCCCTTACACTAGTCCTAACACTAACCCTAAATCTAGCCCTAACCGTAGCCCTAGCCTAACCCTAACCCTAGCCCTAACCCGAATTCTATCCCTAGCCCTAACCCTAACCCTAACCCTAGACCTAGCCCTAGCCATAGCCCGAAACATAATCCTAACTCTAAACATAACACTAAACCTAAACCCAAACCCCTAACCCTAACCCTAAACGTAACCCTAGCCATAGCCCTATCCCTACGCCTAAACCTAGCCCTGACACTAGACATAACCCTAGCCCTAGCCCTAACACTAGCCCTAAACCTAACCCTAAACTTTCCCCGACCCCTAGCCCTAACTCTAACCCTAGCCCTAACCCTAACCCTAGCCCTAAACCTAACCCTAACCCTAGCTCTAGCCCTAGACCTACCCTAGCCCTAACCCTACCCTAGCCCTGGCCCTAACCCTAGCCCAAACCCTAACTGTAACCATAGCCCTAAACCTACCCTAACCATAACCATAAACAGCCCCTAACTCTAGCCCTAGACCTAATCCTAGCCCTAGCCCTAACCCTAATGCTAGGCCGAGTCCAAGCCCTAAACCTAACGCTAACCCTAACCCTAACATTAACTCTAACCAAAGTCCTAGCCCTAGCCCTAGCCCTAAACCTAGCCCTAGCCATAGCCCTAACCTTAACGCTAGCCATAGCTCTAGTCCTGACCCTAGCAATAACCCTAACCCTAACAAAAACAGTAGACCTAACCCTAGCCCTAACCCCTAGACATAACCCTAGTCCTACCCTAGTCCTGACCCTAGCAATAACCCTAACCCTAACAAAAACCATATACCTAACCCTAGCCCTAACCCCTAGACATAACCCTAGTCCTACCCTAGTCCTGACCCTAGCAATAACCCTAACCCTAACAAAAACCATATACCTAACCCTAGCCCTAACCCCTAGACCTAACCCTAGCCCTAAATCTGGCCTTGACCCTATCCCTAGCCCTAGCCCTAACACTAGCCCTAACCCTAACCTTAACCCTAACACTAGCCATAATCCTATACCTACCCTTGCCCTAAAACTAACCCTAACCTTAGCCATTACCCTAGACCTAGCCATAACCCTAGCCTTAGCCCTAACGCTAACCCTAAACCTAGCTCTAACCCTAAACTTAACCCTAGCCCTAGCCCTAACCCTAGCCATAACCCTAACATAAACTCTAGCCCTGGCCCTTACCCTAGCCATAACCCTAACCCTAAGAAAAACCCTAGACCTAACCCTGACCCTATCCCTAGCCCTAGCCCTAACAATAGTGTCAACCCTAACCCTAACACTAGCCCTAACCCTAGCCTTAATCCTAAAAGGAACCCTAGCCCTAACCCTAACCCTCTCCCTAACCCTAACCCTAACCCTGTCCCTAGCCTTAGCCCTAGCACTAACCCTACCCTAAACCTAACACTAGCCCTAGCTATAAACCTAAATCTAACCCTAACCCTAGTAATAACCCTAACCCTAGCCCTAGCCGTAGCCCTATCCCTAAGCTTAACCCTGGCCATAACCCAAACCCTATCCCTAACGCTAACACTAACCCGACCCTAACCCTAGCCCTAGCTCTAGCCCTAAACCTAATGCTAACCCTAGCCCAAGCCCTAACCCTAAACCTAACCCTTACCCTAACCCAAACCCTATTCCTAACCCTAACACTAACCCAACCCTAACCCTAGCCCTAGCCCTAAACCTAATGCTAACCCTAGCCCAAGCCCTAAACCTAACCCTAACCCTAAACTTTCCCTGACCCCTAGCCCTAACCCTAAACCTAGCCCTAGGCCTTACCCTAAGCCAAACCCTAACCCTAGCCCTAGCCCTAGCCCTAACATTAACCATAAACCTAGACCTAGCTCTCACCCTAACCATAAACCTAGCCCTAGCCATAGCCCTAACCCTAAACATAACCCTAGCCTTAGCCCTAGCCCTAACTCTAGCCCTAACCTAACATCAACCCTAGCCCTAGCCATATCCCTGAAGCTAGCCATAACCCTAACCCTAACAAAAACCCTAGATCTAATCCTAGCCCTAACCCGTAGACCTAACCTTAGCCCTAAAACTGACCATGACCCTATCCATAGCCCTAGCCCTAAATATAGCCTTAACCCTAACCATAACACTAGCCCTAACCCTAGCCTTAATCCTAAAATGAACCCTAGACCTAACCCTAAACTCTCCTAACCCTGACCCTAACTCTAGCCCTAGCCTTAGCCTTGCTCTAACTCTAACCCTAAACTTAACCCTAGCCCAAGCCCTAAACCTAAATCTAAACCTAACCCTAGCAATAACCCTAACCCTAGCACTAAGCATAGACCTAACCCTAGACCAAGTCGTAGCCCTAGCTCTAAGCCAAACCCTAGCACTAACCCAAACCCTATCCCTAACCCTAACACTAACCTGACCCTAACCCTAGCCCTAGCCCTAGCCCTAAACATAACGCTAACCCTGGCCCAAGCCTTAAACCTAACCCAAGCCTTAAACCTAGCCATAACCATAGCCCTAGCCCTAACCCTAAACCTAGACCTAACCCTAATTCTATCCCTAGCCCTAACTCTAACCCAAGCCCTAGCCCTAGCCCTAGCCCTAAACCAAGCCCTAGCCCTAGCCCTAGCCCTAAACCTAATCCTAACCCCAAACCTAGCACTGGCCCTAAACCCTAAACCATAACCCTAACCCCTAACCCCTAACACTAACCCTAACCCTAGCCCTAACACTAGTCCTAAGCCGAACCCCTAACCACTAAAACTAAACCTAACCCTAGCCCTAACCCTAACCCTAACCTTAACTCTTGCCCTAAACATAACACTAACCCTAGCCCTAACCCAAACTCTAATCCTAGCCGAAACCCTAGCCCTAACCCTAACCTTAGCCTTAAACCTATCCCTAAACCTAACCCTACCCCTAGCCCTAACCCTCACTCTAATCCTAGCCCTAACCCTAGGCCTAGCCCTAATCCTGGCCCTAGCCCTAACCCTAACCCTATCCCTAATCCGAAACCTAGCCCTAGACCTAGCCCTAGACCTAAACCTAACACAATCCCTAGATCTAGAACTAATCCGAGCCCTAACCCTAGCCCTAATCCTAACCTTAACCCTAGCCCTAGCCCAGGCCTGAACCTAATCCTAGACCGAACCCTAGCACTAACCCTACACCTAAACCTAGCCCTAACCCGACCCTAAACCTAACCCTAACCGTAGCCCTAAACCTAGCCTTAGCCCTAATCATAGCCCTAACACTAGCCCTAACCCTAAACCTAACCCTAACCCTAGCCCTAGCCCTAAAGCTAACCCTAAACTTAACCCTAACCCTAACCTAGCACTAACCCTAGCCCTAAACATAGCCCTAGCCCTAGCCCTAGCCATAAACCTAGCCCTAGACCTAGACCTAGCTCTAACCCTAGCCCTAGACCTAACTCTAACCCTAGCCCTAGCCCTAGATCTAACCCTGGCCATAACCCTAGCCCTAACCCGAGCCTAAACCCTAACCGTAAACATAGCCTGAAACCAATCCTAACACTAACCCTAAACGGCCGCTAACTCTAGCACTAGCCCTAAGCCTAGCCGTAGCCCTAACCCTAATGCTAGGCCTAGCCCAAGCCCTAAACCTAGCCCTATCCCTAACCCTCACACTAACACCAACCCTAACCCTAGCCCTAGCTCTAGCCCTAACCCTAAACCTAACACTACCCCTAGCCTGAAAACTAACCCTAACCCTAACCCTAGCCCTAGCCGTAGACCTGTCCTTAACCCTACCACTAAACCTTGCCCTAACCCTAACCCTAACCCAAGCCATAACACTAACCCTATCCCTAGCCTGAACACTAGCCCGAACCCTAAACTTAACCCTAAATCTAACCCTAGCAATAACCCTTGCACTGGTCCTAACACTAAACCTAGCCCTAGCCGTAGCCCTAGCCTAACTCCAACCCTAGCCCTAACCCGAATTCTATCCCTAGCCCTAACCCTAACCCTAACCCTAGATCTAGCACTAGCCCTAGCCCTAGCCCGAAACCTAATCCTAACCCTAAACTTAACACTAAACCTAAACCCTAAACCCTAACCCTAACCCAAACCCCAACCCCTAACCCTAACCCTAAACCTAACCCTACCCATAGCCCTATCCCTACCCCGAAACCTAGCCCTGACACTAGACGTAAGCCTAGCCCTAGCCATAGCCCTAACACTAGCCCTAAACCTAACCTTAAACCTTCCCCGACCCCTAGCCCTAACACTAACCCTAGCCCTAAACCTAACCCTAAACCTAGTCCTAACCCTAACCCTAACCTAGCCCTAACCATAACCATAACCCTAGCCCTAGCACTAGCCCTAGCCCTAAACCTAGCCCTAGCCCTAGCTCTAGCCCTAACCCTAACCCTAGCCCTAGCTCTAGCCCTAGACCTAACCCTAGCCATAACCCTAGCCCTAACCCTACCCTAGCCCTAGCACTAAACCTAGCCCGAACCTTAACCATACCATAGCCCAAAACCAACCCTAACCCTAACCATTAACAGCCCCTAACTCTAGCCCTAGTCCTAATCCTAGCCTTAGCCCTAACCCTAACGCTAGGCCTAACCCAAGCCCTAAACCTAACCCTAACCCTAACATTAACTCTAACCAAAGCCCTAGCCGTAGCCCTAGCCCTAAACCTAGCCTAGGCGTAGCCCTAACCTTAACGCTAGCCATAGCTCTAGTCCTGACCCTAGCAATAACCCTAACCCTAACAAAAACCATAGACCTAACCCTAGTCCTACCCTAGTCCTGACCCTAGCAATAACCCTAACCCTAACCAAAATCATATACCTAACCCTAGCCCTAACCCCTAGACCTAACCCTAGTCCTAAATCTGGCCCTGACCCTAACTTTAACCCTAACACTAGCCATAACCCTATACCTATCCTTGCCCTAAAACTAACCCTAAACTTAGCCGTTACCATAGACCTAGCCATAACCCTAGCCTTAGCCCTAATGCTAACCCTAAACCTAGCCCTAACCCTAACATAAACCCTAGCCCTAGCCCTGACCCTAGCCATAACCCTAACCCTGAGAAAAACCCTAGACCTAACTCTAGCTCTAACACTTAGTCCTAACCCTAGCCCTAAATTTGGCCCTGACCCTATCCCTATCCCTAGCCCTAACAATAGCGTTAACCCTAACACTAGCCCTAACCCTAACCTTAATCCTAAAAGGAACCCTAGCCCTAACCCTAACCCTTTCCCTAACCCTAACCCTAACCTTGGCCCTAGCCTTAGCCCTAGCACTAACCCTACCCTAAACCTAACCCTAGCCCTAGCCCTAACCCTAGACCTAACCATAGCCCTAACCCTAAACTTAACCCTAGCCCTAGCCCTGACCCTAGACCCAACCCTAACCCTAACCATAACTGTAGCCCTAAACATAGCCCTAGCCCTAACCCTAGACTTAGCCCTAACCCTAACGCTAACCCTAGACTTAACCCTACACCTAACCCTAGCCCTAGCCTTGCCCTATCCCTAAACCTAGCACTAACCCTAGCCCTAGAATTAGCCCTAACCCTACCTTTAACCCATCCCTAGCCCTAGCACTGACCCTAGACCTAAACCTAACCCTAACCTTAACCATAGCCTTAACTTTAAAACTAACCCTCGCCCTAACCCTAGCCTTAATGCTAAACCATACCCTAGCCCTAACTCTAACCCTAGCCCTAACCCTAACCCAAGCCCTAGACCTAGCTCTAGCCGTAACTCTAACCCTAAACCTAACCTTAACCAAAGACCTAATGCTAGCCCTAAACCTAAACCTAGCCCTAGCCCTAGCCCTAAACCTAACCCTAACCCTAACACTAGCAATAACCCTAACCCTAGCCCTAGCCATCGCCCTAGCCCTAAGCCTAACCCTATCCCTAAACCAAACCCTAGCCCTAAACCTAACACTAGCCCCACTCTAACCCTAGCCCTAGCCCTAAACCTAACACTAACCCTAGCGCAAGCCCTAACCCTAAACCTAACCCTAAACCTATCCTTAACCCTAGCCCTAACCCTTCCCCAATCCTAACCCTAGCCCTAGGCCTAACCGTAATCCTAACCCTAAAACTAGCCCTGGCCCTAGCCCTAACACTAATTCTGGCTGCAAACCTAACCCTAGCCCTAAACCTAACACTAACCCTTCCCCTGATGCTAGCCCTAGCCCATGACCTAAACCTAACCCTAACCCGAACACTAACCCTAACCCTAACCCTAGCCCTAGCCCTAGCCCTAGCCATAAACCGAGCCCTATCCCTAAACCTAACACTAACCCTACCCTAGCCCTAGCCCTAAAC
This sequence comes from Neotragus moschatus, assembly GCA_006410615.1. Lineage (NCBI taxonomy): Eukaryota > Metazoa > Chordata > Mammalia > Artiodactyla > Bovidae > Neotragus > Neotragus moschatus. The sequence continues at coordinate 14,556 of SJYA01005242.1, forward strand.
CTAAACCTAACACTACCCCTAGCCAGAACACTAACCCTAGCCCTAAGCCTAACACTAGCCCTAACCCTAACCCTAGACCTAGCCGTAGACCTGGCCCTAACCCTACCACTAAACCTAGCCCTAACCCTAATCCTAAACCGAGCCCTAACCCTAACCCTAACCATAGCCTTAGCCCTAGCTCTAGCCTTAACCGTAACCCTAACCCTAGCCCTAGCCCTAATCCTAACATTAACTGTAGCCCTATTCCTAACCATAAACCTAACCCTAACCCTAGCCCTAGCCCTAACACTAACCCTAACACTAGCCCTAACCCTAAACTTAACCCAAGACCTAACCTTAGCCCTAACTCTAACACTAACCCTAAACATAGCCATAAACCCTAAACTCTAACGCTAAACCTATCACTAAACCCTAAACCATAAAACAAAAAATAACCCCTAAACCCTAGCCCTAAACCTAGCCCTAACCCTAACCCTAACAATAACGCTAACTGTAATCAATAAACCCTAACCCTAACACTAAACCCTAACACTACCCTAACCCTTAATCTACCCCCTAAAACCGAACCCTAAGCCTACCCCCTAATCCCTAGCCCTAACCCTAACCCTAGGCATAACCTTAGCACTAAACCTAACCCTAACCCTGGCTCTAGTCCTAACCTTAACCATAGACCTAACCCTAGACCTATACCTGGACCTGACCTTAGTCATAGCCCTAGCCCTAAATCTAAACCTAACCCTAGTCCTAACCCTACACCTAACCCTAACCCTAAACCTAAACCTAACCTTAGCCCTAACCCTACCCTAGTCCAAACCTTAAACCTAACACTAGCCCTAACTGTAACATTAACCCTAGCCCTAGCCCAAGATCTGAACCTAGCCATAGCCATAACCCAAACAAAAACCCCAGACCTAACCTAGCCCTAACCCCTAGATCTAACACTAGCCTTAAATCTCACCCTGACCCTAGCCCTAGACCTAGCCCTAGTCCTAACCCTAGCCTTAACCCTACATCTAACCCTAGCCCTAAACCTCATCCTAACCTTAACTCTAACCCTAGCCCTAGCCCTAAATGTAACCTTAGCCCTAACCCTAACCCTAACCATAACCCTAACCATAAACCTAGCCCTAGCCCTAAACCTAGCCCTAACCCTAACCCTAAACCTAACCATAGCCTTAAGCCTAACCCTAACACTAGTTCTAACCCTAGCCTTAATCCTAAAATGAACCCTAGCCCTAACCCTAACCCTCTCCCTAACCTAACCCTAACCCTTGCCCTAGCCCTAGCCCTGACCCTAAACCTAAATCTAAAATTAAACACAGCCCTAACCCTAACCCTAACCCCTAAACCCTATTCCTACCCCTAACCCTAGCCCTAATACTATACCTAAACCAATCCCTAACACTAACACTAAACACTAAATCCTAACACTAACCCTAAACCCTAAACCCTAACACTACCCTGAACCTTACCCTAACCGCTAAATCCTAATCCTAACCCCAAACCCTATTCCTACCCCTAACCCTAGCCCTAGACCTAGCCCTAACCCTAACCCTTACACTAACCCTAACAATTGTCATAGCCGTAGCCCGAGTCCTCCCCTAGCCCTAACACTAAACCTAAACCTAACCCTAGGCCTAGCCCTAGTCCTAACTCTATAGCTAAACACTAAACCCTAACACTAACCGTAACACTAAGCTTAAAGATTAAACCCTAACCCTTGCCCTAACCCTAGTCCTAACCTAGTCCTAGCCCTAACCCTAGCAGTAATCCTAAAACTAACAGTAGCCCTAACCCTATACCTAACCCTAGCCCTAAACATAACCCAAACCCTAACCCTAACCCTAAACCTAGCCCTAGCCCTAACCCTAACCATAGTCCTAGCCCTAACTCTAAAGCTAAACGTAGCCCTAACTTTAACCCTAGCCCAAATCCTAACCCTAAATCTAGCCCTAGACCTAGCTCTAACCCTAGTCCTAACCCTAGCCCTAACACTAGTTCTAGCCCTAGCCTTAGCCCTAGCTCTAACACTAACCGTAACCCTAGCCATAACATAGCCCTATCCATAGCCCTATCCCTAGCCATGATCCTAGCCCTACACCTAGCCCTATCCCTAGCCCTAGCCATAACCCTAATGCTAACCCTAGCCCTAACCTTAAACCTAACCCTAGCCCTAACCCTACTCCTAACCATAGCCCTAATCCTAGCCCTAAAACTAACCCTAGCCCTAAACCCAGCCCTATACCTAAAGCTAACCCCATCCGTAAACCTAACCCTAACACTAACACTAAACCTAACCCTAGCCTTAGCACTAGCACTAGACCTAGACCAAAACCTAACCCTAGCCCTAGGCCTAACCCTAACCCTAGCCCTAGGCCTAGCCCTAGTCCTAGCACTATCCCTAGCCCTAGCCTTAGATCCAGCCCTAACCCTAACAGTAGCCCTGAACAAAGATGTATCCCTAACCCTAACCCTAGTCCTAGCCCTAATCCTAACCCTAGACCTACTTTAACCCTAGCCCTAGCCCTAAATCTAATGCTTACCCTAGCCCTAATGTAACCCTAGCCCTAACCCTAAACCTAGCCCTAATACTATCCCTAGCCCTAAAGTTATCCCGGACCCTAGCCCTAACCCTAGCCCTAGCATTATCTCTAGCCCTAAACTTATCCCTGACCCTAGACCTAAACCTAGCCTAGCCCTAGCCCTATCCCTAGCCCTAACCCTAACCCTAGCCCTAAGTTTCCACCTAACCCTAGCCCTAACTCTAGCCCTAGCCCTAAACCCAGCCCTGACACTAGCCCTAGCCCTAGCCTTAACTCTAGCCGAAACCCTAACCCTAAACATAGCCCTAAACCTACACCTAACCCTAGCCCTAACCCCAACCCAAACCCTAACCCTAACCCTAAACCTAGCCCTAGCCAGAGACCTAGCCAGAACCCTACCAATAACCCTAGCCCTAACCCTAACCCTATCCCTAACCCTAACCTTAGCTCTAAACCCAGCCCTGACCCTAGCCCTAGCCGTAGCGCTAACTCTAGCAGAAACCCTAACCCTAACCCTAGCCCTAAACCCAGCCCTGACACTAGCCCTAGCCCTAGTCTTAACTCTAGCCGAAACCCTAACCCTAACCATAGCCCTAACCCTACACCTAACCCTAGCCCTAACCCCAACCCAAACCCTAACCCTAAACCTAGTCCTAGCCAGAGACCTAGCCAGAACCCTACCAATAACTCTAGCCCTAACCCTAACCCTAGCCCTAACCCTAACCCTAACCCTAACCCTGGCACTAACCCTATTCTAGCCCTAACCCTAACCCTAACCCTTGCCCTAGCCCTAGCCCTAACCCTAACCCTAGCCCTATTCCTAATCCTAACCCTAACCCTAAACCTAACATTCAACCTAACCCTAGCCATAACCCTAGACCTAACCCTGAACCTAGCCCTAGCACTAACCCTAAAACTAATGCTAACCCTAATCCTAGCCCTAACCCTAACCCTAGTCTAAGCCTAAACCTAACCCTCACTCTAGGCCAAACCCTAAAACTAACCCTAGCCCTAAACCTAACACTAGCCCTAAACCTAGCCTTAATCCTACACTTAACCCTAGCCCTAGCCATAATGCTAAACTTAATCTAGCCCTAGCAATATCCCTAGCCCTAGCCCTAACGCTAACCCTAATCCTAGATCTAGCCCTAACCCTAACCATAACCCTAACACTAACCTTAACCCTAGATCTAAACGTAGGCCAAGCCCTAGCCCTAACCATGACCCTAACCCTAACCCTAAACCTAATCCTAGTCCTAACCCTAACACTAATACTAACGCTAACCCTAATCCCTAAACCCTAACCCTAACCCTAAACCCTAAACCCTAACACTACCCTGAACCTTACCCTAACCCCTAAACACTAACCCTAACCCCTAAAACCTATCGCTAACCCTAACCCTAGACCTAATCCTAGCCCTAAACCTAGCCCTAACCCTAGCCGTAGCCCTAACCCCAGACTTAGCCCTAACCATAACCCTAGCCATAGTCCGAACCCTAAACCTAACTTTAGCCCTAGTCCTAGCCCTAACCCTAGCCCTAAACCTAGTCCTAGCCCTAGGCCTAGCCCTAGACTTAGCCCTGATCCTTGACCTAAACCTAGCCCTAGCCCTAGCCCTAACCATAACCATAACCCTAGCTCTAACGCTACACCTAACCCAAGCCCTAATTCTATCCCTAACCCTAACCCTAACCTTAGCCCTAAACCTAGCCGTAACCCCAGCCCTGACCCTAGCCCTAGCCCTAGCCCTAACCCTAGCAGTAATCCTAACACTAACCATAGCCCTAACCCTATACCTAAACCTAGCCCTAAACGTAACCCAAACCATAACCCTAACCCTAAATCTAGCCCTAGCCATAACCCTAACCATAGTCCTAGCCCTAACTCTAAAGCTAAACGTAGCCCTAAATTTAACCCTAGCCCTAACCCTAACCCGAGCCCTATCCCTAGCCCTAGCCCTAAGCCTAACCTAACCCTAGTCCTAACCCGAACCCCAGCCCAAAACCTAGACCTAAACCAATCCCTAACACTAACACTAAACACTAAAACTAACCCTAATGCTAACCCTAAACCCTAAACACTAACCCTAACCCCTAACCCTAACCTGGCCCTAAACCTAGCCCTAGCCCTAGACCTAGCAGTAACTCTAAACGTAGTCCTAGCATTAACCCTAACCCTAACCCTAGCACTACCACTAGCCCATAACGTAAAGTTAATCATAGCCATAACCCTAACCCTAAACCTAGCCCTAGCCCTAGCCCATTGCCCTAACCCTAGCCATGATCCTAGCCCTACACCTAGCCCTAGCCCTAGCCGTAACCCTAGCCCTAACCTAACCCTATCCCTAGCGTTATCCCTAGCCATGATCCTAGTCCTACACCTAGCCCTAGCCCTAACCCTAGCCCTAACCTTAACCCTAACTCTAGCCCTAACCCCAGCCCTATACCTAAAACTAACCCTATTCGTAAACCTACCCCTAACCCTAGCCCTAAACCTAACCCTAACACTAACCCTAACCCTAACACTAAAGCTAACCCTAGCCTTAGCCCTAGCACTAGACCTAGACCAAACCATAACCCTAGCCTTAGGCCTAACCCTAATCCTAGCCCTAGCCCTAGCCCTAGATCCAGCCCTAACCCTAACCATAGCCCTAGCCCTAAGCCTAACCATAACCCTAATAATAACCCTAACCCTAACCCTAACCGTAGGCGTAGCCCTAGCCTTAGCACTTACCGTAACAGTAACACTAAACCCTAATCCCTAAACCCTAAAACCTAACACTATCCTAACTCTTACCCTGACACCTAATCCTTAACCCTAACACTAAACCCTAAACCCGAACCCGAACCCTCACCCATAACCCTAAAGCCTAACCCCAGACCTTACCCTAGCCCTAGCCCTAACCATAACCTTAACCCTAGCCCTAACACTAACCCTATCCCAAGCCCTAACTCTCAACCTGAAACTAACTCTAACCCTAGTCCTATCCCTAGCCCTAAACCTAGCCCTAACCATGAACCTAACCCTAATCCTAACCCTATCCCTGGCCCTAAATGTAGCCCTAACTCTAACCCTAGTCCTAGCCCTAACCCTAACCCTAGACCTAGTATAGCCCTACCCCTAGCCCAAAACCTAATGCTTACCTTAGCCCTAACCTAACCCTAGCCCGAACCCTTATCCTAGCCCTAGCCCTAGCCCTAGGCTTAACCCTAGCCCTAACCCTCACCCTAACCCTAGCAATAGCCCTAACTATAACACTAACACTAACCTTAACCCTAGACCAGGACCTAGCCCTAGACCTATCCCTAACCGTAGCCCTAGCCCTAACCCTAATGCTAACACTAAACCTAACACTAACTGCAACCCTAGCCCTTATCCTAAACCTAAACCTAACCGTAAACCTAACCAGAGGCCTAACCCTAACCCTAGCCCTAACCCTAACCCTAGCCCTAACTCTAGCCCTAACCCTAAACCTAAGCCTAACCGTAACCCTAACCCTAGCCCTAACCCTCACCCTAACCCTAAACATTAACCCTAACCCTAATCACTAACGCCTAACCCTAACCCTAGCCCTGACCCTAACCTTAAACCTAACCGTAAACCTAACACTACCCCTAACTCTAACCCTAGCCCTAAACCTAACTGTAAACCTAACCCTAGCCCTAACCCTAACCCTAGCCATAGCCATAGCCCTAGCCCTAGCTCTAACCCTAACACTAAACCTAGCCCTAGCCCTAGGCCTAACTCTAACCCTAAACCTAGCCCTAGCCCTAGCCCTAGCCCTACCATAGTCCTAACCCGAAACCTAACCCTAGCCCTAACCCAAATCCTAACCCTAACCCTAAGCCTAACACAAACCCTAAACCTAATCCTAGACATAGCCCTAGCCCTAACCCTAAACCTAACACTATCTGTAGCCCTAACTCTAACCCTAGCCCTAACCCTAACCCTCATCTTAACACTAGCACTAACCCTAAACCTAAAACCTAGCCTTAACCCTACCCCTAAACCTAACACTTACCCTAACTCTAACCCTAAACCCTAACACTAACCCTATCTCTAAACTCTAAACTCTAAACCAAACCCTAATCCCTAAACCCTAACCCTAACTCTAACCCTAGCCCTAACCCTAACTCTAACACTAACGCTAACCCTAATCCCTAAACCCTAACCATAACCCTAAACCCAAACATTACACTGACCCTTACACTAACTCACAAACCCTAACCCTAACCCTAACCACTAAACCCTATCCCTAATCCTAAACCTAGCCGTAAATCTACCCCAAAACCTAGCCCTAAACCTTGCCTTAACCCCAGCCCTAAACCTAGCCCCAGCCCTAGCCATAACCCTAGCAGTAAACCTAAACCTAAACATAGCCCCAACCTACACGTAACCCTACCCCTAAACCTAGCCCTAACCCTAGCCCTACCCGTACCACTAAACCTAGCCCTAACCCAAGCCCTAACCCTAGCCATGGCCCTAACCCTAGCAGTAACCCTAACCCTAACCCTAGCCCTAAACCTACATATAATCCTAGCCCTAACCCTAACCCTAGCCCTAACACTAACCCTCAGCTTAACACTAGCACTAACCCTAAACCTAAAACCTAGCCTTAACCCTACCCCTAAACCTAACACTTACCCTAACTCTAACCCTAAACCGTAACACTAACCCTATCCCTAAACTCTAAACCCTAAACCAAACCCTAATCCCCAAACCCTAACCCTAACTCTAACCCTAACACTAACGCTAACCCTAATCCCTAAACCCTAACCATAACCCTAAACCCTAAACCCAAACATTACACTGACCCTTACCCTAACCCCCAAACCCTAACCCTAACACTAACCACTAAACCCTATCCCTAATCCTAACCCTAGCCCTAAACCTACCCCGAAACCTAACCCTAAACTTTGCCCTAACCCCAGCCCTAAACCTAGCCCTAGCTCTAGCCCTAACCCTAGCAGTAAACCTAACCCTAAACATAGCCCTAACCTACACCTAACCCTAGCCCTAAACCTAGCCCTAACCCTAACCCTACACATACCCCTAAACCTAGCCTTAATCCCAGCCCTGACAGTAGCCCTAGCCCTAACCCTAGCAGTAACCCTAACCCTAGCCCTAGACCTAGCAGTAAAAGTAATACTAACCATAGCCCTAACCCTAACCCTAGCCCTAAACCTAACCCTAGCCCTAGCCCTAGCCCTAACCCTAGCCATAATCTTACCCCTATCTCTATCCTAGCCCTATCCCTAGCCCTAACCCTAGCCCTAACCCTATCCCTATCCCTTGACCTAGCCCTAGACCTGGCCCTAGCCCTAGCCCTAACTCTATCCCTAAACCTTACCCTAACAATAGCCCAAAAAATAACCCTAAACTTAAGCCTAAACCTATCCTTAACCCTTGCCTTAACCCTATCCCTAACCCTAACCCTAGTCCTAACCTTAATCCTAACATTAACCCTAGCCATAGCCCTAGCCTTAGCCCTAACCCTAGCCCTAAGCCTAACAATAACCCTCACCCATGAAACCTAACCCTAACCCTAGCCCTAACCCTATCCCTATCCCTGGACCTAGCCCTAGCCCTAACTCTATCCCTAAACTTTACCCTAACAATAGCCCAAAAAATAACCCTAAACTTAGGCCTAAACCTAGCCCTAACCCTTGCCCTAACCCTATTCTTAACCATAACCCTATCCCTAACCCTAACCCTAACATTAACCCTAGCCATAGCCCTAGCCCTAGCCCTAACCTTAAACATAACCCTAACCCTAACAATAACCCTCACCAGTGAAACCTAACCCTAATTCTAGCCCTAGTCATAACACTAGCCCTAGCCCTAGTGCTAGCCGTAGTCCTAGCCCTAGCCCTAACCCTATCCCTAACCCTAAACCTAGCACCAGCAATAGTCCTAAACCTAGCCTTAACCCAAACCCTAGTCCTAACCCTAACACTAACCAGAATCGTAACCCTAACCCTAGCCTTTGCCCTAGCCCTAGCCCTAAACTGAACCATAGCCCTAGCTATGGTTACCTAGCCCTAACCCGAAATGTAACCCTATCCTTAGCCCTAGACCTAGCAGTAAAACTAACACTAACCATAGCCCTCACCCTAAACCTAGCCCTAAACCTAACCCTAACCCTAGCCCTAGCCCTAACCCTAGCCCTAAACCTATCCCTATCCCTGGGCCTAGCCCTAGACCTGGCCCTAGCCCTAGCCCTAAATTTATCCCTAAACCTTACCCTAACAATAGCCCAAAAAATAACCCTAAACTTAGGCTTAAACCTAGCTCAAACCCTTGCCCTAACCCTATCCCTAACCCTTGACTGAACCCTATCCCTAACCTTAACCCTAGCCCTAACCCTAACCCTAACATTAACCCTAGCCATAGCCATAGCCCTAGCCTTAACCCTAACCCTAGCCCTAGCCCTAACACTAACCCTAACCCTAGGCCTAACCACAACCCTAATCCTAGCCCTAACCTTAGCCCTAAACTTAACACTAACCCTAATACTAGACCTAACCCTAGACCTAATTCTAGCCTTAACCCTAAACCTAGCCCTAGCCCTAGCCCTAACCCTAACCCTAGCCCTAACACTAGCCCTAAACCTAGCCCAAACCCTAGACATAACCGTAACTTTAATCCTAGCCCTAACCCTAAAACTAATCCGAGCCCTAGTCCTAACCCTAACCATAAACCTAGCCCTAACCATAACCCTAACCATAATCCCTAACCTAACCCTAACCACTAAACCCTAAGCCTGACCATAACAATAGCCCTAACCCTAGCCCTAACAATAAACCTAACACTAGCCCTAGCGCTAGCCCTAACCCTAACCCTAAACCTAACCCTAATCCTAAATGTAACCCTAGCCCTAGCCTTAACTCTAACCCTAAACCTATCACTAACCCCTAACCCTAAACATAAATCTAACCCTAAACCATAAACCCTAAACCATAACCCTAAATCTAACACTAACCCTAACCCCTAAATCCTAACAGTGACATTAACCCTAGCACTAACCATAGCCCTAACCAAAGCCCTAACCCTAACCCTAACACTAACCCCTAATCCCGAATCCTAACCCTAAACATAGCCGTCACCCTAGCCCTAACACCAGCCCTAACCCTAACCCTGACCCTAGCCCTAACCCTAACTTTAAATGTAGCCCTCGCCCTAGCCCTAGCCCTAACCCTAAACTTAACCCTAACCCTAGCCTTAACCCAACCCTAACCCTAACCCTAGCCCTAGCCCTAACCCTAACCCTAGCCCTAACCCTAGCCCTTACCCTAAACCTAACCCAACTCCTAACCCTAACCCTAACCCTAACCCTAACACAAACCCTAGCCCTAGCCCTAACCTAACTAACCCAACCCTAGCCCTAACCATAGCCCTAAACATAACACTGACCCTAGCCCTAACTCTAACCGTAACATTAACCCTAGCCCTAACGCTAGACCAAACCCTAACCCTGACCCTAGCCCTAACCCTAACTTTAAATGTAGCCCTCGTCCTAGCCCTAGCCCTAACCCTAAACCTAGCCCTAACCCTAAATGTAACCCTAGCCCTAGCGTTAACTCTAACCCTAAACCTACCACCAACCCCTGACCCTAAACATAAACCTAACCCTAAACCATAACCCTAAATCTAACACTAACCCTAACCCCTAAACCCTAACACTGACGTTAACCCTAACACTAACCATAGCCCTAACCATAGCCCTAACCCTAAGCCTAACACTAACCCCAATCCCGAAACCTAACCCTAAACCTAGCCGTCACCCTAGCCCTAACACCAGCCCTAACGCTAACCCTGACCCTAGCCCTAACCTTAACTTTAAATGTAGCTCTCACCCTAGCCCTAGCCCTAACCCTAAACTTAACCCTAACTCTAGCCTTAACCCAACCCTAACCCTAGCCCTAGTCCTAGCCCTAACCCTAAACCTAACCCTAAACCTAACCCAACTCCTAACCCTAACCCTAACCCTAGCCCTAACCCTAACACAAACCCTAGCCCTAACCATAGGCCTAAACATAACACTAACACTAGCCCTAACTCTAACCCTAACATTAACCCTAGCCCTAACGCTAGACCTAAACCTAGCCCTAAATCTAACCCTAAGCCTAGCCCTAACCCTAACACCAATCATAGCACTAACCCTAGCATTAACCATAACCCTAAGCCTAACCCTAAACCTTAACCATAACCCTAGCCCTAACCCTAACTCTAACCCTAACTCCTAACCCTAACCCTAAACCTAACCCTAACGCTCTAACACTAACCCTAACCCTAACCCTTACCCTCTAACCCAAACACTCTAACCCTAACCCTCTAATCCTAATGCTCTAACACTAACCCTAACACTAACACTAACCCTCTTAACACTTAACCCTTAAACATAACCTCTAACCCCTAACCCTAACCTCAAACCCTAACCATAACCCTAACTCTAACCCCTAACCCCTAACCCTAACCGTAAACCTAAAACTTTATTTCTTACCTTAACCCTAATATAAAACCCTAACCCTTACCGTAACCCTAACCCAAAACCTAACCTTCAGCCCTAGCCTGTAACCCCTAACCACTATCCCTAACCCTAACCCTGTCCCTAACCCTAACACTAAACCCTAAATATTACGATAACCCCTAAGCCCTAACCCTAAACCTAACTGTAACCACTAAACTCTTAACCTAACCCTAACCCTAATGCTAACCCCTAAACCCTAAACCTAGCACTAAATCTAGCCCTAACCGTAACCCTAACCGTAACCGTAACTCTAATCCCTAAACCCTAACCCTAACACTAACACTAACTCTAGCCCTAGCCCTAACCCTAGCACTTAACCGAGTCCTAACCCTAGCCCTAACCCTAGCCCTAAACCTAACTCAAACCCTAGCCCTAATCCCAACACTAACCCTGGCCCTAATCATAACCCTAACCCTAAACGCTAAACTCTAACCCTAACCCTAAAACTAGCCTTAACCCTAGCCCTAAACCTAAGCCCTAAAGCCTAACTCTAGCCATAACCCTAGCCCTAACCTTAAACCTATCCCTAACTCTATCCCTAGCCCTAACCCTAACCCTTGCCCTAGCCCTAGGCCTAGACCTAGCCCTAAACCTAACACGTAACCCTAACCTTTAATCCTAACCCGAACCCGAACCCGAACCCTAGCCCTAACCCTAACTCGAATCCTAGCCCTAACCCTAACACTAATACTAACTAAGCCCTAACCCAAACCCTAACCCTAACCCTACCACTAGCCTTAGCCCTAGCCCTAGCCCTTGCCCTAAACCTACACCTAACCCTAGTCCTAACCCTAACCCTAACACTAACCCTTGCCCTAGCCCTAACCTAACCCTGACATTAGCCCTAACTCTAGCCCTATAACTAACCCTAACCCTAGCCCTATACCTAGCCCTAACCCTAACACTAATACTAACCAAGCCCTAACCCAAACCCTAACCCTAACCCTACCACTAGCCTTAGTCCTAGCCCTAGCCCTTGCCCTAAACCTACACCTAACCCTAGTCCTAACCCTAACCCTAACACTAACCCTTGCCCTAGCCCTAACCTAACCCTGACATTAGCCCTAACTCTAGCCCTATAACTAACCCTAACCATAGCCCTATACCTAGCCCTAACCACAACCCTAACCCTAGCCCTAAACCTAGCCCTAACTGTAACCCTAACTCTAACTCTAAACCCTAAACCCTAACCCAATCCCTAGCCCTAACCATAGCCCTAGCTCTAACTCTATTCCTAACCCTAGTCCTGACCCTAACATTAACCCTGGCCCTAAACCTAGCCCTAACCCTCACCCTAACTCTAGCCCTTTACCCAAACCAATACCCTAACACTAACCCTAAACCCTAACCCTAACCCTAAACTTAGCCCTAACCCTAGCCCTATTCCTAACCCTAAACCTAGCCCTAGCCCTAGTCCTAACCCTAACCTTAAACCTAACCCTA